>SJYC01106816.1:0-46697 GCA_006408675.1 Madoqua kirkii | reverse complement strand
GCAAAAGATATGGCCAGGAAGGCTTGGGGTATGGGCAATTAGGCTGGGTTCTTAGGTTGAAGGTCTTGAACATAGCCTGTGTGTGTGCTGAAATGTCTGCTCTTCCAACCTGCTGTTTTTTGTTCATTTCATTTCTAGGGATCCATCTACGCCCTTATCAGCTGCAGGGAGTCAACTGGCTAGCCCAGTGCTTCCACTGTCAGAATGGCTGCATCCTGGCGGATGAGATGGGCTTGGGCAAGACCTGCCAGGTACGTTACTGTGGAGCAACCTCTACTGAAATACGTCCTTACAGCTCATTCCTGTTTTTAGCTGCCAACTATTGGGGTGTATTTTTACACTAGGAGGTATACAGGTATTTTTATTCCTGAGCCTTTGTTAACGAGATCATGACCTTGGACTTGGCTTTTCTCATTATGGGGGTAGTTTTGAACTGTCACTTCCTTTGTTTTAATCTAACCCTTGACATATAGAATTACAATTAATGGGCAGGATTTTCTATATAAAGCAAGTATGCCTGTCCCAGGGATCAAATTGGCTCTTCCCTCTTTAGTAATACTTTACTAGTTAAATGGATCACTTTTAATATTAGTCTCCCTCAGTGGATGGTGGGGCTACTTTGCATTTCTCTGGCATGCTAGAGAATTACAGAGGAGGTACTCTGTTTTCTAAAATGACCTGGCCTTCCAGTGGTAGGAATCAGACCTACCTCCTTGGGTAGAATCAGACGTGATTGGGCATGGTTTTGTCTTGAGATTGATCCTGCCAGTAGGATAATCACCAGTACAGCTCATGTTGACAGAGGTCAGTGGTAGTCTTGGATTGATGGAAAGTCCAGACACAGATACCCCTTGGGTTCATCACACAAGGTTTATTCCTCTGTAGTGTACCAAAGAAAGTCAGTGCAGTCAGGGTATACAGCAGAGGCAACTGAGCAGAAACCATGGAAGTATAAGTTTCTTGATTCCAGAGGTTTCTTTACTGAACTCACAGAGTGAGTGAAGTTCCCATTAGTCCTTTTAGAAGGACTAACCGGTGGCTCAGAGGTTAAAGCGTCTGCCTTAACCTGGGTTCAATCCCTGGGTTGGGAAGATCCCCTGGAGACAGAAATGGCAATCCACTCCAATATTCTTGCCTGGAGAATCCCATGGACAGAGAAGCCTAATAGGTTACAGTCCACGGGGTCGCAAAGAGTTGGACACGACTGAGTGACTTCACCTCACCACAACCTCTCCCCTTAAGTCTGACCTCACATAGTAAACATCAACCTGGAACAATTCTGCTCAGAGTCTAGTCTGACCATGTTGAAAGTGAAAGTGAATGTTGCTTAGTCATGTCCAACTCTTTGCGACCCCATGGACCATACAGTCCATGGAATTCTCCAGGCCAGAATACTGGAGTGGGTAGCCTTTCCCTTCTCCAGGGGATCTTCTCAACGCAGGGATCAAACCCAGATCTCCTGTATTGCAGGTGGATGGATTCTTTTCTAGCCGAGCCACAAGGGAAGCCCCAAAATACTAGAGTGGGTAGCCTGTCTCTTCTCCAGCAGATCTTCCTGACTCAGGAATTGAACCAAGGTCTCCTGCATTGCTGGTGGATTCTTTACCAACTGAGCTATCAAGGAAGCCCCTGACCGTGTTGGCGATGCCTTAATCTAGATATACCTCATCAGTCTTGGGGTTATTCAGGATAGAGTATGACTTCTGAGCATGGTTCCCCAAGGTAGCCCTCAGATGTCTCGGGTAGTAATCCTGGTTCTACTATATTCCTGAACTGAGAGGTATGGAACAAAGAGAAGCATCCCAGTGTTTCTGGGAGGCAGGCTAATGGACTCTTATAATTCAGGTACAGAGCCCTCCACGTAGTATCCTGTGCAGTATCCATTTATCATGGCAAGCTTTTAAAGAAACTTCTGTAGTCAAAAATGTGTACAGCCAGGTCCTAATAGGCTATTAGGCTTTACAGAGATTTCCAATTTAGACCCTGACGTGAGTTTATGAGGCATTATATATTGTTTGTTTTCCTCACTGGAATGTGTGCCCCAGGAGAGCTAGGAGTTTTGTTTATTTTGTTAACTGTTCTACACCAGAGTTCAGAATAGAGCCTGGTGAATAGAGGGTACTCCGTTAGTGCATGGGCTTCCCAGGTAGTGCTAGTAGTAATGCAATGCTTAGCCACTCAGTTGTGTTTGACTCTCTGCGAGCCCATGGACCGTAGCCCACCAGGCCTCCTCTGTCCATGGAATTCTCCAGGCAAGAAAACTGGAGTGGGTTGCCATGCCCTCCTCATGCTAGTGGCAAAGAACCTGCCTACCAGTGCAGGTAGACATAAAGAGATGCGGGTTTGATCCCTGGGTTGGGAAGATCCCCTGGAGGAGGGCACAGAAGCTCACTCCAGTATTCCTGCCAGGAGAATCCCATGGACAGAGGACCCTGGCGGACTGCAGTCCATGGGGCTGCTGAGTTGGATAGACCGAAGCAGCTTAGCGTGCAAGGAAGCACGCATAAATCCATGTGGGGGGAAGTTAGGAAGGAAGGAAAACATCCTCCTTTAGGAGACCTGGCCAACAGCAGAGGCCAGGGTGTGGTTGGTCGTCTTCACAGTCGTTTCTTGATTCTTCTTAGCATGTGTTTTTAGAGCATCCCTGCGTGCCTCATTTGCACTGTTTTCATTGATTTCTGTTGTCTGTTCCTGATGCTTTCCTTTGTATGAAAGGTTCAGTTACATAAATTTTGAGCACTGTTGCTTGTTGACTGTTGATGTAATTGAGTACCATAAATGTCTTCAGCAGTTGTATCAAAGCTTACCTGGTTTCACTCTAGGAATGGATGACTCTCCTAATGTGTGGAAGATTGTACATTATTTGTTTGTAAAGCCAGTCTTGTTTAATAGACTGTGTTAATACTTTATTCTTTTTGATGCAATTATAGGTGTCCTCTGCAAGGTTGTGGGAACTTTATAATTATTTCTCATGTGGAAAGGTGATCAAAACTGCCTTCTTTTTCTGTGTTCCAGACTATTGCACTCTTCATTTATTTGGCAGGAAGATTAAATGACGAAGGACCATTTCTGATTCTTTGTCCCTTGTCTGTTTTGAGCAACTGGAAAGAAGAGATGGAGAGGTACAGAGTATATGCAGTTGAAATTTTTTTTTTACCTTTTTTTTTCTGGGTACTATGTGAAATATGATGAAACAACATATTGTCCTAAGCAGTGAGTTTATTTTTTCCAGAAAACTCTGACCTGAGGCAATGTAGATAAAGAATGAGGATCAGATGAGGGAGGGTCCAATGGATGTTTTTATTATCTTTTGGCAATTTGAAGGTTGGTACTCATTTTTAGTAAATTTTGCTGAACTGAGGAAGAAACCATCCTTTTCATAGTGATACAGTGACATTTCATAGGAAGTAATGAATGTGGAAAAATATTTTTCTTTTAAGAATTAACACAAGGCCCTTTTAGATGTTCATCTCACCCTTCTCCCTCTTCACACAGGGACTTAGTCACCCTTAGGTTTATCCATTACCCTAGTTGAGGTTTCAGGGTCTCAGGACTCATCCTGGCTGCAGAGCATCCTGGGGTCTGCACATCTGCAATCCTTCCATGAAATGTCATTTTCCACACATGCACCCCTTGTCCATGGCTCTGCGTTTGTGTTCATCTACCTCTTTCTTGGATTCAGATTTGCTCCAGGTCTTTCCTGTGTAACATATGCAGGTGACAAGGACAAGAGAGCCTGCCTACAGCAAGACCTGAAGCAGGAGTCACGTTTTCATGTGCTGCTAACTACCTATGAGGTATCTGTTTGTTTTTCTACAGCCAGAACTCTTAACCTTGGACCTTAGAAGTTATAGAATCCTCTGGGATTATATTTAGTTTTTTTGAGAGCTCATGTTATTCTAGGAGGAAAGTCTGTTTTCGTTTGATTCTCACAGAGATCCTGTGGGCAAAGGGAATGAAAAACTATTGTTAGTTCAATATTTCTCCCTCTTCCTTGGTGGATCAAGGTGGGCGGGCTTCCAGGGAGGCAGCACTTGAGCTGTCTCTTGGCCAGTGAGTAGAAGGGAGGATGGGCTGAGGCATCATCTGTTACTCGAGGATGGGAAAGGAAGATGAAGATGCTTAGTTCCCGTCTCAGTTCTTCTTCAAGCTAATAACGTCCAGACTCCTGTAAGCAAGCCCTTCCATGTGTTCATGCCTCCCTTTGTCTGTAAGATGCCGCCACCCAGAGGTTATGCTCGGAACTCTTTTACATAGTCAATGAATGAGACAGCTAAATCCAGTAGTTTAGGAGAGTTAATAAAAGACTAGCTTATTAACGTCAGAAGTATATCAATAGCAGCCTTTACAATGTGTCTTCCGTAATTTTTCAGATTTGCTTGAAGGATGCATCTTTTCTAAAGTCGTGAGTATGTTGCACTACTTCAGAAATTGTCCTGAATGTGTCATGAGAGTTATGTCTTTTCCTTCACATTTTTTCCCCTGGTTTGTCATCCGTGAGTCTTATCGGGTGTGTGGTATGGCAGGAGTCTTACAGTCCAAGCCCATACTCCTTAGCTGTGTATGCGTAGATTCACTAACTTAACCTGTGAACCTCAGCTTCTTTATCTGTAAAATGAAGACAGCTGCTGTGAGGATTAAGTGAGATAAGCTGTATGTGGTCGGTGGTTAGTAGATACCAGATTCTTTACGTCACAACTTGTATAGATGCCTGTCAAGACTGCTGTGTTGGAAATTCTACTACAATAGAGGGGAATTATTTGAGCTTTTTTCTGGAAATATCCTAAAATAGCTATCAGTGCTATAAAGTTAACTTTTTATTTTTTTAATAATTTTATTTATTTATTTTGGCTGTGCTAAGTCTTCGTTGCTGCACAGTCTTTTTCTTTTCTCTAGTTGGGACAAGTAGAAGCTACTCTCGAGCTGTGGTGCACACACTTCTCACGTGGTGGCCTCTCTTGTTGCGGAGCACAGCCTCAAGAGCTGTGGCGCACGGGCTTGGTTGCTCTGCAGCATGTGGGACCTTCCTGGCCAGGGATCAGACCTGTGTCTCCTTCACTGGCAGGTGGATTCTTTACCACTGAGCCACCAGGAAAGCCCTAAAATTAGCTTTTTAGAAAGGGATTTTTAAGTAAATTTCTTTCCAGCTGTTGGCTTACAGGTCTCAAATTAGCTCATAAAGTATAGGAAACTTAGGTGTAACTCCTGATACTACCTGGTACTTTATACAGTGGTAGGGATGCTGTGTTGCAGTATGTGGTTAAGCCAACAGTTACCTTGTAAATAAGAGCTCAGTTTTGGGTGAATAAGAAGATACATTGGCAGTTTCATTCTCATAGCATGTGTACTTCTGGTTAGGTGGGTTTTGTTTCTTTAATATTCAGAACCTTTACGAGTGCTTTATCAGTATTATAAATGTTATTTCATACCCAGGCTCTTCTGAGTTGGATTTTTATTTTCATCTTATTTCGAAACACTAAAGACTCAGTCGTAGATTTCATGACTTCCATGTAGTGTTTTGTTTCATTCGTGTTTCATTTAAGTGCGTGTATTTACTTTACTTTTCTTAAGAAAAGGATATGCTTTCCCTCTCACTTCTTTTTTATTGTCAATATCCAACTTAATATGTATTAAAGATCTCTCCTCTGGAAAGACATTGTTCTGGGAGTTACCAGCAATATCAGGAAAGTAAACCATACGGTGACCCTTAAGTGAACATAAACTCTAGTAGAGTTAATAAGAAGTATACAGATATCCATAATATTAGGCAATATATGGAAAGTCTCAAAAGGCAAGAAGATTAGGACATAGATGTTATTGGGGTACTTTCCATAAATTATCCTATTGAATCAGCATGAAAACGCTAACAAGTAGGTATAGTCATCCATTTTATAGATGAGAATGGTAAGAGATTAGGTGTGACCATCCCAGAGCACATTGCTAGTAAATAGCAAAGCAAACATCCAAACCCACTTTGTTGTAGAGCTTTTTAGAAGAGAACTTTGCAAAGTATCTAAGTGCACTAGAGTTTCACATTTTCAGTAGAAATATAATCTTTCTATATTAGATTATTATCTTAAATCCATTCCAAGTGAATTTAAGAAACCAAGTAGTAAAGGGACATTTATAATGTTTACTCAGTATGACCCCTGAGAACACAGTTGTGTTCTTTGGATGTATTTGGCAAGGTGGTACTGTGTATGACGGTACTGCATACTGAGAACAGCCTGAAAGTGTAATGCAGTCGCAGCCCTACAGAGGCCTATTAGGGAGGGTTGAGACTGTGCATGTAACAATATGAAAAATAGGAAAATTTTTTTGCAATAAACTTATAAAATCTTTGGATCAAGAGGATTAGAAATTACTTTTCCCACTCCCCATTCAGTCCTGGAATTCCCTCCACCTCTTCCTCTCCAGGGAGCAACCCTTGGCATGTCCTTTAGAAAGTAATTGGACGACCTTCTGTTACTGAGCCCAAATCCACCTCCTTGTAGTATGATTCATTAAATATGCTTTTTATTGGTTGCTTTTTTATGTAAAAACCTGAATATTGAGACTTCCTTGGTGGTCCGGTGGCTAAGAACAACCCATGCCTCCATTGCAGGGGCATGGGTTTCATCCCTGGTTGGGGAACTAAGATCCCACATGCCACACTGTGTGGCAAAATAAATTAAAAGAATAGAAATTAAAAAACCCTGAATATATAGCTCTTAATACCATAATAATACCGTAATGATCTTAACAGATTAATACCTAATCTGTGTTGAATGGTAATTTAAACAGGAGCCAAGCACTGTCCTGTAGCCCCTTGAAAAGGGCTCGCACCCTTGTCGTGCCATGACCAGTGTCCGAGATCGGCTGGACTCTTACTCCTCACGATCCTTCAGTGCAACTCCTGCTGCCCGGCAGGAGTGATCCCGATTTCTCCACCCTCTCTTGGACCCAGTTCTTCCCTCTACCTGCACCACTCAGTAGGTGAATGGGCCCAGCTGTCTGCTTCTGTACCCATTTTCTGGATTTTCTCCGTGGCCTCAGAGGAAGAAGGCTTCCTCTTTTAAAGCCAACCTCTGCTCAAGATCTTCCTCTGATATTTGAGGGATTTTAATTTCCATATATCTTTCCAGGGTTCTGCTTTACTTGTGTGTACATTTAGTTGTTTTTAGTATGTATGTATTTTTGGCTGTGTCAGGGTCTTGGTTGCAGCCTGCCAGATCTTTCGTTGTGGTGTCCTGGGGCATGGGCTTTTTGTTGCGATGCACAGGCTTCTCCCTAGGTGTGGCTCACAGGCTTCAGAGTGTGTAGGCTCTGTAGTTTGCGGCCCTTGGGGTCTCTAGTTGAGGTGCACAGGCCCAGTAGTTGTGGACCATGGAGTTAGTTGTGTGGGATCTTAGTTCCCCACCCAGGGATTAAACCTGCATTGGAAGGCGGATTCTTAACCACTGAACGTCCCCTACATTTAGTTTTTTAAGTATAAGAATAATGTAATGGGATTACAGAATGTTTACAAATGAGATTAGAGCCTTATAACTGATACTTTATTATCTTTTGCATGATTTTTATTATATATATTATATAAATGTATATAATATTTATATCTTTTTGTTATATAAGCCTTTTAAATTATAATTATATTTATCATCACCCATTATTGGACCTATTATTATTTTCATGTTTTTGCTGTTTTAAATAATGCAGCTTTAAACATATTAATACATACATATTTTAAATTTTTTTTGTGGGCAAAACAGCTTCCCAGGAGTATAAAAAGAGAATATCTTCTTGGGAATTTGTGGTCATAACTATTATGCTGCCAAAAGGCACTGGCATAGCCACCAGTGACTTCCACATTAACAGAGCCAGTGATGTGTCTTCTTGTTGTAACGTTTGATCTGTTCACCACGTCCCCGTTTTTTATAATATTTATTGGTTGCACTGGGTATTCCTTGCTGCTCGTTGGCTTTCTCTAGCAGCGGCGAGCAGGAGCTGCTCTTCATTGCAGGGCACAGGCTCCTCACTGCAGTGGCTTCTCTTGTTGCAGAGCACAGGCTCTAGGCATGTGGACTTCAGAAACTGTGACTTGCACACTCTAGAGTGTGGGCTCAGTAGCTGTGGTGCAGGAGCTTAGTTGTTCTGCAGCATATGGGATCTTCCCAGGCCAGGGGTTGAACCTGGGTTCCCTGCATTGGCAGGCAGATTCTTTTCCACTGTACCACCTGGGAAGTCTACCATGTCCCCATTTAAAAGTCACACTTTTTTTTTTAGCTACTATGACATCATTGTGTCTTGACTTTTCTTCTGGGTCTGTATCTTAGTGCTGCCTCATACTAACTTTATGACCTTGACTGAGTCATCTGCCTTTCTGAGATTTAGTATCCATGTTAGTAAAAAGGGCACAATAGTGTCTACTCATTTTATTTTTTCGGGTTAAATAACATACCTAAAGCGCTTTATAGTAAGGCATATAGTAAGTGGTCATAAGTGTTTCCTTTTGCTTTCTGTCTCCAGCGCCTTCTTTTCTACCTTCAATGCATAGAACTTTCCCATCTCAAAAGATCAGTTCCCTTAATTTTACTACATTATCCAGATATTGCCTGATGTACTTGGTTGGCTCTTGGAGAAGGCAATTTGAGTATGTTTCTAACAGAATGGGCTTGATATTAGTCTTCCCAGAAAGAGTCTTAGTTTTGTAGTAAGACTTTTGAGTGTGAGATATGTGTTTGAGTTATGTAAAACTGAAAACATGAATTTTTCCCTCACAGCTTCCCTTGGAGTGTTCTTGTTGTGGATGAAGCTCACAGGTTGAAAAACCAAAGCTCCTTGCTGCATAAGACTCTTTCAGAGGTAAGCTCATAGGATACTTTTAGTTTGTATATCACTCCCTTTTAAAAAATGTTAATATTAGTTTGGTTCTGTATAGAGCCAATTAAATGGACACATTTTTTTCAGTGAGATTTCTGCAGGGTTCAATGAACATTTTACGGTGACAGAAGTAATACTTAACATGGCTTAATTTCTCTTGTCTTTTACATAGGAGATAATGTTTATTAAGGATCTGGTTGTCAAATGAATAGGACTCTACCCCAGGATAATACATTGCATTTTTAGAAATGTTTCAAATGTCTTTTTGATTTTCTGTGTCTTTAAAAATAATCTTAATGTAGTTTTTCTGTCTGCAATAACAAACATATCTGACATATTTATTGTACAACTCCCCCATTTACCTGTTTAAAAAATTTGACAATTCAGAGTCATGAAGAGACTAATTTCATGCCATGAATATTCCCTTCAGTCTCACCTGTCTTTGTCGTACTTCTTTGAGAATGAAACCTTTGATCTTATTCCATTCACTTCTCTGGCATCATTCTGGCAAAGCAGATGAGAAATGTCATTGTAGCCTTAGATTTGCCCTCTTTTCTGAGGAGCCAGTGGAAGAGCTTATGAGTATGAAGTGCCCTTCTTGTTGTTGACCTAGTAAAGGCTTGTTAATTCCTGTGATCTGGTGTGCAAATTTCTGGGATCGTCATTGATTTTGGTCCCTTTCCTATAATAGATCAATTAATGAATTTAGAGGTCATTTGGAGGAAAGTCTTGATCTGAATTCTTTATTTAGTGGTTAAAAGTTATGGTTTTTAGTGTTTAAATGCAAATATGGCCACTATTATTATTATTACCCCAAACTCAAAGATTGCTGTCCCCTAGTAGGCCCCCCTCTGCTCTGTGGCGTCCTTTGCCTTCTTTTTAAGGGCTCTTTAACACTGTCTCTTTCCCAAGAGGTTGTCATATCTGGTACCCAAGAGACGCTCAGATGCTGCTTCCTCAGCACTGTGCCAGCTGACTGATTTCTAGGGGAGGAGAGAAGCAGGTGTAGTAAAGAAAGCCTGTGCTTGGAGTGGGGAAGCCAAAGTCTGCTGCTGTTCCAGAGCCTGTTCTTCTTATTGGCAAGGAAACAGGCTCAGAGGAGATGGTTGTGTTTCCTGAGTATTCCTTTTTAGGGGAGGTTTGAACTGCAGACAGCTAGTTGGTCAGGAAAAAAAAACACATTTATTGATTGGGCTGAGAGGTAGGGAGAAGGGTACTGCCTTTTATTTTCTCCTCTTCCAAATAGTGTTTTCAGCTTGTTTGTAAAATTTGGAAGAAGCCTAAATGTCAATATAGGAATTGATGATACTGTACAATTTGTGGTATACCCAAACAGTATATTTACAAAGTAAGGCTGCCATGAAAGATTATGTAGAAAATATTTAATAATGTAGAAAGTATTTACAAAATATTTTATACAAAAAAGCTTCCAAAATTTATATATAAGCAGATTGTCTCTAGGCTTCTTTTTCTCAGTTATAACTTTTGATGCTGAAATGAATACTGCTTTGAATTAAAACATTAATACATGTGATAGTGTAATTTCATTTTAGTGATTGACAACCTTGGTTATCCTTGTTGACTTCATATTTTTTGGCCACTTTAGTTCTTTGAGCATATTGTAACAATGTGATTTAGTTATTGGAAACATTCCTTAACTTTGCACTATAAGCGGCATGAGTGGGTGGGCACTGATTAGACAATTTAAAAAGAAACAAACCAAGTGAAAGTGTCCCGCAAAAGATTTTGAAAACAGTTTTCATTGATTATATCATTTCATTTATCACCTTTGATATCTTCTTATGACCCCCTTCAAAATCAAATTATAGAAACACAAGAGGAAAAGTAAAACCCACTAATAATCCTATTCCACTGTGTATGTTAACATTTGGTATATATGCTGCCACGTCCTTTGCAGCACATGTGTACACCCAAACCTAAATGTATATATATGTGTGCATGCTAAGTTGTTTCAGTCGTGTCTGACTCATTGCGACCCCATGGACTGTAGCCTTCCAGACTCCTCTGTCCATGAGATTCTCCAGACAAGAATATTGGAATGGGTTGCCATTTCCTTCTCTAATATTGTTAAAAAAATAAAAATACATTCAGTTCAGTTCAGTTGCTCAGTCGTGTCCGACTCTGCGACCCCATGAATTGCAGCACGCCAGGCCTCCCTGTCCCTCACCAACTCCTGGAGTTCATTCAAACTCATGTCCATCGAGTCAGTGATGCCATCCAGCCATCTCATCCTCGGTTGTCCCCTTCTCCTTCTGCCTCCAATCCCTCCCAGCATCATAGTCTTTTCCAGTGAGTCAACTCTTCGCATGAGGTGGCCAAAGTACTGGAGTTTCAGCTTTAGCATCATTCCTACCAAAGAACACCCAGGGCTGATCTCCTTTAGAATGGACTGGTTGGATCTCCTTGCAGTCCAAGGGACTCTCAAGAGTCTTCTCTAAATCCACAGTTCAAAAGCATCAATTCTTCAGCACTCAGCTTTCTTCACAGTCCAGCTCTCACATCCACACATGACCACTGGAAAAATCATAACCTTGACTAGATGGCTGGCAAAGATTTGTTGGCAAAGTAATATCTCTGCTTTTGAATATGCTATCTAGGTTGGTCATAACTTTCCTTCCAAGGAGTAAGTGTCTTTTAATTTCATGGCTGCAGTCACCATCTGCAGTGATTTTGGAGCCCAAAAAGAATAATATCACAATTCAGTATATATATGTATATATGTGTATATATATGCGTATATACACACATAATGTATTTCCATGTTTTATATAGATATATATATACACACACACAGGATATAGCTTTCTCTTTGTGCTGTATTATTTAACTCAAGTAGCATAAGGTCTTGTTATGTTAGCTAAGAGATTGTCCTTTGCTTGACCTAACAACTGTTTACTATTTTTCCTAACCTTTACTTCATTAGTCTTTTATTCATGGTGTTCTTATTCCTCTGCTCAAAATTTAACAAGTGTCTTTCCATTTTGGGCGGTATATAGTCCAGAAATGTCCAGAATTGTTGATGTCTTGCATTGGCTACACGTGTTAAGTTTTACAAAAGGATGTTTTTAAAACTATATCATCTTTCTTGTAGTGGTGGGTCCTGTTGCTGTAGTTTGGGGCTTCTCAAACTGCACGAGTATACTCTCTGTGCTTGAATTTCCACATAGGTTGCATAACAGTAAGCATTTTGACTACTCATCAGTACTTTAGCGTTCACAAAGTGATTTTACTTTATAAATGGTATCTCCTTCACAGGATTATTATCCCCTTCTTATAGTTGACACTGAAGAGGTATTGTTTCCTACATCAAACAGCTACATGCATTTGAAACCTGAGTTTTCTGATTTCATGTCCCTGAATTCATTTCGTTCAGTCATGCCTCTCTCTGTAAAGGTTGTGATGGGTCACTCAGTCTTGCTTTCCAGCACTGTAGATTTTCACTTCATTCATTTGTGTGTTTGAGTTCTCAGTTGTCTTCAGCCTCCTGTTGACCGGAACACCCATCCAGAACAGCCTCCAGGAGCTCTACTCACTCCTCAGTTTTGTGGAGCCTGATCTCTTTTCCAAGGAGCAGGTGGAAGATTTTGTTCAGCGTTACCAGGACATTGAGAAAGAGTCTGAGTCAGGCAAGTTCCCTTTTTACAAATCATGCCGAGAGGTCTGGGCCCAGCAACTTCCCTAGGGCATAAGGGTTACAGATAGAAAAGAAGGAGAATCCATAACCAGAGAATCCCTTCTGAGGAAACAGCAAGCCACACAAAAATAAGGTGATGTCAGAGTCCTCTTGTTGTTCCCAGTGCCTGCTGTTCATGATTCTCTTATTTGTTTCTCTAGTGTCTGCTGGTTTGCAGACTTTTATTTTCCCAACATGTAATTTCTGTGAGGACTTGGATAACTTCCCATGGTACTTCTTGAGGCAGAGAAATATGTGGGTGCTGTAGTCTGAAACTGTCATTCAGGGCTCCGTAGCACTGGTGTTTCTTTTAACACTTCTGTCAGGGCATAAGAACCACAAGTCTGGGCTGGATGGTGGTGGAAGTGAAGGAGGAAGCCATTCTGGTTTGTCCACTGGTCATGCGTAGTTTTCCTCTCGTACCTTTGCTCCTCTGCCTTGTAAAATTGTCATAATATGTGATATTATCCCGGGATCGTTATTCAGAATAATTGATAGGCATGCCAACTAGTGAGTCTGTATGTACTAGCTGAGGATAAGTTGGAAAGGCTTCTCGCAGCAGAAATCTCCATACCACAGATTGAATTTTACCTGGGGAACCTGCTCTGATTATTCCTATGTTTAATGTTGCTATATAAAATATTCCAAGTCAAATATTACACAGGACATACTGATCTTTAAAAAATTATTTGTTTATCAAATTCAAATTTAACTGGGCACTTGTATTTTTCTTTTCTGTACCTGGCAATCCTGCGTGCAGTGTAATTCCAGTTTAGGCTAGTTTTCAAAGTTTCCAACGGCTCAGGAAGGAACAAGGGTATGAAAGTCAAAGAACTAAGTGTGAGTACTAGCACCTTTAGCAGCCAGCTGTATGACTTTGGATAAGGGATTTAACTTCTCTGAACTTCACTTAGTCATACAAATAGGGACAGTGTTACCAACTTGCCTACATTTCTGAGCTGTTACACTGATCAAATGCAAAAGTACGCTGGAAAAAGAATAGCTCTATGCAAGTGAGATTATTAGAAAGAAACAGAAGAAGTTGGAAAGAAGAATCCAAGGAAGGACTAAATACTGTGAAAAATTACCTTGCTGGCCTAGAAGGCAGAACTGGTATGAAAATGAGAAACAAAAGTAAACTGTTGTATGTTCTCTAATAGTTCATTGCCTTGGTTTTGCTTTTGTCCCACACTATTTGTGTGTTTTTTTCTTTCCTTGTACAGCAAGTGAACTATACAGACTCTTGCAGCCATTTCTGCTGAGGCGAGTAAAGGCTGAAGTAGCCACAGAGCTTCCCAGGAAGACGGAAGTAGTAATATACCATGGCATGTCAGCACTACAGAAAAAATACTACAAGGCCATTTTGATGAAAGACCTAGGTACTCAGAGGGTACTTGTCCATTTAGAAACTAATGAGGATGTGATTTTTATGCATGTTATAATCACACTCAGTTTGTATAGCAAGGATATCAGATGGGATTTCTTATTCTGAATAGTAGTCAGGTCAGCTAGAGTGAAACTGGCGAGTACCTTTGCCAGTCAAAGTATAACTCCGACTTTGTTGTTTGTTGACTTTGTGAGATTTCCTCCTCATCTCCCCAACTCCTGGTTTTCCTTAAGGACTTCCCCTGGTGGCTCAGATGATAAAGAGTCTGCCTGCAATGCAGGAAACCCGGGTTCGTTTCCAGGATTGGGAAGATCCCCTGGAGAAGGGAATGGTGACCCACTCCAGTATTCTTGCTGAGAGAGTTTCATGGTCAGAGGAGCTTGGCAGGCTATACAGTAGGGTCACAAAGAGTTGGACACAGCTGAGCAGCTAACACTTTTACTTTTCCATCTTAAAACAAGGTGATGGTTAAGAAAACTTCTTATCAGTGTGCTGTTCTTAATGCACTTCGGTGAAATTTGGGAGATACAGATTTGAAAGATACATGATTGAAATGAGTAAGGTTATGTATGGAAACTTGCAGGGCTTTTTGTTGTTGTTCAGTAATCCATCTCTCTCTCTCTTTTTAAAATTTCAGATGCATTTGAAAATGAGGTGGCGAAGAAAGTTAAACTTCAGAATGTCCTGTCCCAGCTTCGGAAGTGTGTGGATCACCCATATTTGTTTGACGGTGAGGCAGTGCCCTTTTTTCTCAGCATTACTTTTTGTTGTCATTTTATGGCCAACCTCATAGAAAGTTCTTCAAAAGATTTGCCTATATTTACTATCTATTTTCCCCTGTTTTCTCTTGTTAATTTTTTATGTTGATTATCTAATATATTGTTCATATTCAGAGTTCTTCAGTTTTAAATGTCCATTATGACTTTTTCTTTTATCTTTTTAAAGTAAATTTATTTTTATTTTAGATACAATGGGAAAACACAGGAGAATTTTAATCAGGGGAGTGATAGGATCTGATCTGCATTTTTTTATCATTTTGAGCTATGGACACTTAAAAAAGAAACAATAGCAGAAACAAAAACAAACACTACAACCCCAAAAACCGCAGGTCCAGAAATGATAGCATATCCATTCCCCCATCCCCTCCCAGCATGAACACTCCTCCCTCTGCTGGAAAGAGAGTGGCATGTTTATCCTCAAGGGCAGACACTGGAGAATGAGAGAATTCTATGTAAGTAGACCTCAGTAAGAGTTGGATACGACTGAGCAGCTGAGCACATGAACAGACCTTGTTAAACATAATTTTCATTTTACTCAGCCTCCTTACATACTATAGTTCCTTTTTCACAACTGCTTCTGAAAAAAGTTTCAGTATAGTTGTTGTTTGTTGTTGGGTCACTGAGTCATATCCCATTCTTTGTGACCCCACGGACTGCCGCATTCCAGGCTTCCCCGTACTTTATTCACGGAGTTTGCTCCAACTCATGTCCATTGAGTCAGTGATGCCATCCAACCATCTCCTTCTCTCTTGCCCCCTTTTCCTCCTGCCCTCAATCTTCCCCAGCATCAGGGTCTTTTCCAGTGAGTCAGCTCTTTGCGTCAGGTGACCAAAGTATTGGAGCTTCAACATCAGTCGTTCCAATGAATATTCAGGGTTGATTTCCTTTAGGATTGACTGTTTTGGATCTCTTTGCAGTCCAAGGGACTCTCAAGAGTCTTCTCCAACCCCATAATTCAAAAGCATCAATTCTTTGGCTCTCAGCTTTCTTTATGGTCCAACTCTCACATCTCTATGTGACTATTGGAAAAACCATAGCTTTGACTATACAGACCTTTGTTGGCAAAGTGATGTCTCTACTTTTTATTATGCTGTCTAGCTTTGTCATAGCTTTTCTTCCAAGGAGCAAGTGTCTTAATTTTGTGGCTACAGGCACCATCCACAGTGATTTTGGAGCCCAGGAAAATAAAATCTGTCACTGTTTCCACTTTTTTCCCTTCTGTTTGCCATGCAGTGATAGAACCAGATGCGATGATCTTCATTTTTTTGAATGTTGAGTTTTAAGCCAGATTTTTCACTTTCCTCTTTCACCGTCATCCAGAAGCTCTTTAGTTCCTCTTTATTTTCTGCCATTGGAGTGGCATCATCTGCATATCTGAGGTTTTTGATATTTCTCCTGGCAATCTTGATTTCATTATGATAGAAAAGCATTTACATTTTGCCACTTTTCTTGGTCTTCATTTATTTTGGAGAGCTTCCTGTGTCACATGAAACTTATGGGAAATCATGTGAACACTTCTCTCCTGTGAATCTGCCTGTGTCCATGTTTGTTCTTTTCAAATTCAGGATCCAGTTAGAGATCTTACCAGTGCATTTGTCATGTCTCTTTATTCTCCTATAATCTAGAAATGCTCCTCAGCTTTTTTTTTTTTTTTTTACTTTTTCATTAAAAGGATAGTTTTGAAGAATCATGGCTGTGTTCTATGGGATATCTCATAATCTGAATTTTTTCATGACTGGATGTCCCTTTGTCTTGAACCCGCTCGGTGAACCTTTTTGTCACCACCATTCCTAGTTCATCAGTGGTCTCTATGTGTCTCAGCTGATGGTTATCAGTTCACTTTTTTAAATTAATCTCTCAAAACCTTTGACACAGTTGATCACTTCTTGAAACACCTTTTTCCTTTGGCTTCTGGGACAGTGCTTTCTCTTGCTTTTCCATCTGCCTTATGTCTTCTCCTTCTCTGCCTCCTTTGCTGAGGGAATTTCATCTCATGGATATCTGTACATTTCCCTCTAAGTAATAATTTAGCTGCATTCTATACATGATACATAGTGTTTTCCTTTTCTTTCAAATTTTTTTTTTTTTTTTAATTCCCTCTGATGGGTAGCCTGTGGGACAGTTCCAGGCATTTTATGCTGTGAGAGCTCTAGGATTGATATGATCAATGCAGAGGCTTTTCTGCAGTCATTTGAAGGAAGTCCTTGCCAAGTGGACATATGAGTTGTTTTTAAATGTCACAGAATCTTAATGAAGTGCATGTCAGAGCTTTTCTTTTATGCGAAGAGCTGTTGGGAACATGTAGATTTCGAAAAAAGCCTTCCAGGTTGTTTTGCTACCCTCAGCATGAGAATGACTAATTTATGTCTTACCCTATGTCTTGATTTGTTTTCTAGAGTGAGAACCTGAAGATTTCAGTTTTGGGTCCATTTAGTCTTTAGCATCTCCCTGTACTTCAGTTTCCCAAAGAATGCCTTGGGTAAACATTTCTTAGACATATTGGATGTGCCAGGCTCTGTGATTGATGTTGGGTAGTACTGATATCATAAAATAAACAATTATGAAATGCCTCAGAGAGATATGAGACTTGGGCCCATTATCAGTTAGAAGGATCTTGGCTTCTCTGTGGCCTCACCATCAGCTTCTCCATTCAGAGTCTGCGCCAACTGGGAACACATTTACTGGGAGTGGGTTCTTTCTTTTCCAGGTGTGGAACCAGAGCCTTTTGAAATTGGAGACCACTTAATTGAGGCTAGTGGGAAACTTCACCTGCTGGATAAGCTGTTGGCATTCCTGTATTCTAAGTAGGTGATAGGTTCATATTTTCTACTCTGAGCTGGTGATTGTTAAAACCAGAATAATGAGCAACTTACTGATTTTTTGAGACTAATCCAGTTCTCCTTTTTTCCAAGACCCTGATTCGGTTCCACCTTTTCTGCAGCTACACCCTTAATCCCATGTGATCCACTCTATGATCTTCCTTTCCTTTCCTGAATTCCTACAGCATTTAGGATCCTAATCCAGCACTTGGCAACATCTGCCTTAGTCTGCTGTCTGGTTAATTGCTATATTAACCATGTCACTCCAGCTGCATCGTTTAGTTCTACAAAGATACCATTGAACGTTTCTTTTTAAAAGGCTTGCTGGTGTATCTTGCTTTGAATTGGCACATATTAAGTACTTAGCAAATATTTACTCTTGTTAACTTGTGGGGCTTGATTTGAACTCAGGGAGAACTCAGGGACTCTTTCCCTGAGATGCAAGTTGGGTATTGGAAGAATTAAGCCACTTTTGGGGCCTGTAAAGATTTAGCTAAGTGTTCAGTGGCCTGGTGTCTGGCCTGTATCTAATCCTCTGGTCCTTGGATGTACAGAGCAGTCTAGAAAAAAATCCCAGTTTTCCAAGGATTTCTAAATTGTCCCTTAGGGACAACTGACCCAGGAAGGCCTGAACCAACCTAAAACCTCAGATTTGGCAAAAGTGTCCAACATTAGGAATGTGCAAGTCAAACAGCTGCATGCCTGATTGTATTTTATAGGCTGTGATGTATCTCCTCTAAGTGTCCTAGTGTTGGAGAAGGATCCGTAAATAGCTTCTTTTTGACCTTTTCATTTCACAGGTGATAAAACAGGCCCAGAGAGGCTTAGTGGCTTGTCTGAGGCCACCACAGCCAGCAAATGACAGAAATGGGATTAGATGAGCTTCTAATCTAATGGGATTAGATGAGGATTGGATTTTTAAGTTCAATACCTTTTCTACCAATTTGAGGCTAGAGACTTGAAGGAGTTTTTCATAATTGTTCATCTATACCTATTGCAAACTCAGGTTAAATTAGTTTTTCTAATAGAATGTTGTTTAGACAGTGCCATACAGTACTTCTTTGTTTATGCAAACTTAATAGCTGATAACCATGGGGTTGTAGGTTTGAACTTTTTTTTTTTTTTTGGCCTTACCATGAAGCTTTTGGTTGAACCCGGCCCTTGGCAGTGAAAAGTGCAGAGGCCTAATAACTGGACTACCAGGGAATTCCCTTGAATTTGTCCTTGACCTAATCCATTTTGCCACCTCCTTTCTTGTCTCCTCTCCCTATGTAAGTTTCTTATATATCATGTGGGATATGAAATGCCACCTGCCTCTTGCTTCTCTAAAGTGATGCTTCTCAAAATTTTCAACCAATAAAGCTATAATTGAAAGGGTAGTGACTTTCACCCCAAAGTAGAGAAGAGCTATTGATTGCCAACCACAAGCTCTTTAGGGTCATCAGTTTTTGTTTCATTTTTTGTACATTTGAAGTTTGCATTTTTCTCTTCATATATCTTTTATTTTGCTGTTAAAACTGTATGTTTCTTTCCATTTAGTAATTGCCATCCTGGAAAGAAGCACCTTGGTTGTCTAGGGCATCTTACACCCTCTGGTGCATTGACACAGACTCCTGGGAATATCCCAACACTTACAGCACTAGTGAGAAGTACTGTAAGGACTCAGCTACTGGTGCAGTTACATCCTTGTATAAAACATTTTGCATTACTGAAGAAGGTTCTGTAAATGATTGACATTGCTGTTTCTGCTTCAGGATTTCATTTCTTTGTAAACTTGCATTCTTCGCTAAGTTTCACCTGCAGGAAATCCACCCTGAATACTATTGGAATTGGCAGTTTTTCCTTTTCTTTTTCTTGCCAGAGGCCATCGAGTTTTACTTTTCTCTCAGATGACCCAGATGTTGGATATTCTCCAAGACTACCTGGATTATAGAGGTGACATCCCTTGGCCTTTATGTTACTCAAGACTTTTAGACTTAACAGTCCAGATGGGCCTGTGAAGAATTATCTGGGATGTGGGGATGTTACAGAGAAAAACCGTGTAAGAATATTATTCAGAATCAAAGGAAGATGGCTTACAGTAGGGGCATGCCTGTATATGAGAAGAGACAAAATTGGTGTTTGGTTTTGAGCAACAGTGTGTTACTCCACAGTGAGTAATTGAAAATGGTTTCTTTTTCTCTGTTTTATCCCTCTGTGTGAAGGCTACAGCTATGAGCGTGTGGATGGTTCTGTGAGAGGAGAAGAGAGACACTTGGCCATTAAGAACTTTGGACAGCAACCCATCTTTACTTTTCTCTTGAGTACCAGGGCAGGTAGGCCACATCCCTGTTGATGAAAGCAGACAAATTAAAGGGTGAAACAGTACATTTAAATCCTAATCATTAGAATATTTTTAATATTCACTGAAAGGTGAGGTTTTTACTGAGAGGTGTAAAAAAAGGGGTGTGGGGAATTGAGGTAGGTTATATCAGTTTATCACTGTACTAGACATGGTACTTGTTTCTGTCAAACTGATTTAAGCTTTCATTTAAGCTTTCATCTCTTAGCTTTTAGTAAGGCTAAAGCCTGGGGTTGTTGGAAAGTAATTCTGATCTCTTTTGACCATTGACCTGTGAACATCCTGAAAGATTTCTATACTTTTGTATAGAAATTTTAGTTTTAGTCATGTTCAATAGAGACAGCTCTCCTTCCTTCCCAACCATGAATTTGGGAAATGAGATAGCAGCCTGCCTACTAGCTGTTCTTCTGACAGGTAGCTCTGAAAGGGTTGTGAACGCGTAATAAAAAATCTGCTTTTAAAAAGTGTGATTGTAATGAAATTTCCAGCTCTTTAGAATTAATTGTAACATTGTCCGTAGGTGACTTAAGTCATAAATATTTTATATGACATTTGTAGTGCCATACCACTATGGAGTGCTTTAATTTACTTAAATAATGTCAGCTCTTGGAGATGAAATTATTCTCATGTCATGAAACAAACAGACCTTAAATTAATTTTGAATTCACAGAATCTTAAGTTCCTTTCTCTCTCTCTCTCTCTCTCTCTCTCTCCTTTTTGGTAGACCTAAATCTTGATAGAATAGAATTAGGAGCTCTAAAGGAATGTATGTCCTTTATTGTAAAGAGAGATCAGTATATTTATGAAAAGAGAGTCAGTCTTATTTAGTAAGCATTTATGAAGTGCCTGGTACTATAGGGTATTAAAAAGTAGTGTTGAATATAATCCTTGACATAAGAAGATTGTTTTACCTGTGTATGTCTCATCTCTATTACAGAGATAGAGTGAAATTCATTTGGTCTGGCTTGCTTCTAAGATCATAGACTGCACTCTCTATCTCAGCTGCTTATTCATGTCGCAGTTGTCTTAGGGTAGTCTTAGGAGAGACTGATTAGGTAACCTGATAATAAGTGGCTGAGATTGAGGGTGCAGTCTGTGATCTTAGAAGGAGAGCCAACCAGTCCATTCTAAAGGAAATCAGTCCTGAATATGCACTGGAAGGACTGATGCCAAAGCTGAAACTCCAATACTTTGGCCACCTGATGCGAAGAACTGACTTATTAGAAAAGACCCTGATCCTGGGAAAGATTGAAGGCAGGAGGAAAAGTGAGATGGCTGACTGGACATGAGTTTGAGTAGACTCCGGGAGTTGGTGATGGACAGGGAGGCCTGGCGTGCTGCACTCCATGGGGTTGCAAAGAGTCAGACATGACTGAGCGACTGAACTGAACTGATGCCTTACTGATTTCAACACTGTCATACTCAGCAGCATTGTTTGAAACATCTGAAATTAGAAAGAAAGATCTCTGCTTTTCAACTAATCTCCCTGGAGTTCTTGGAATTAGTCAGAACAGAGGGATCTCCTAGGAGCCAGAGCAGTCCTGAGCCTTTTCCAAACACCAGCTGTCCTGTTTGCTGTCACATTTTAGTTGTTGATTTGCGTCATTATCATTTATTCAAGATTCTCTCCAACTTTCAAGTATTTCTGGTTGAGTCATATTGCCACCAGGTGGCAGTGAGAGCTCATGAATATGTCTCAGACAATTCTGGCTATGCTTATTTATAAAATATCACCCTCTAATGAAGAAGAGCTGAACTTAACAGTAACCCAAGAAGAAGAAGAAAAATTTTATGAAATAAAAATTTCATAAAAAAATTAAAAACACTTCAATGAAATAAAGTGGGAGTATTATGGAATAGTGGGTAAAAAACATAGGCTCTGAAGCCAGACCATGTGGTACTGAATCTGGCTCTTTCTCTTCCTATCTCTGCAGCTTCCAGTCATCCCTTAACCTCTTTGTGCTTCCATTGCAACATCTATAAAATGAATACCCATGATTGTTGCAGGGATTATAGGAGTCAGTATATGTAAAGCACTTCAGAATGGTGCCTGCAGAAAGCAAAGCATAGCACCTGGGTAGCTGCCATTGTTATTTAGTATATTAGCCTCTCTCGGTGATCAGTCTTTATTATCTGTTTATTCCAACTTTAATTTTATATAAAGGCTTTAATCAGAATGTTCCTGCCTGACTTAAGATCTCGCTTAGAGGCAGTACCCATCTCAGAAGTTAGTCCTTAGCTCTGGCTCCTGGAGCAAGCCATTTCAGGCTGGCTTGTTTCAACAAGGAGCTGAAATAACCCTGGCAAGACGGAGTCCATTTTGTGCTTGTTTCCACATCAATCAAAGAGAAGGCTGTAATTTGCCTTCATAGTTCTTCTCATTAATTCCTGTAATCCAAGGAGCCTCCAAAGCCCTTTTCCTAAAGAAAGACTGGAAAGTTGTCCCAGGGAGTGTTTTTGTCCTTTGGTTGGTTTGGTTACCTTCTCCTTAATTAATGTGGAGACAAATAACAGAAGAGAGTTACTGGAGTCTTCTCCAAGCAGAGGGAGATAGCCCGCTTTCTCCGCTTGGGGGTGTAATACATGGCATCTCCTCTTACTAACTTGTGTCAGAGCCCGTTCCGCCTGGTTGTAACTTGCAGTGGACGTTAAGGGGTCTTCTCTTGGTGCCCACAGCAGGCCTCGCTCATACTTAAAACTGTTTCTGAAAGAGCATGTGTCCTTTTCCACAGACTATCTAAACAACCTTCAATGAAAAATTTTAAGCAGAGAGACTTAAAGTGGATTCAGGAGCTAACTTCAGTACCTACTTTGGCTCCTTACCCCACTCCACTCATTTCTGTTACTTTGCAGTTGTTAAACTTTCCCGGTTCCGGTAATAAGAGCCCACGCAGGACTTCTAACCACTGGAAAGCTCTGTCTAGAGCTGAGGATGGGGTGTCAGTTTGAAGGATGAAGCCAGTCATTTTGGCTGCTTTCAGTTGATCAGTCTGAACGCTGTGGCTTTGTGTCATCCTGGTCTGGTCCTTAGCCCATGTACTTCAGCCCATGTTCTTTTTTTGTCTTGTTTTCAGGTGGAGTTGGCATGAACTTAACAGCAGCAGATACTGTTATTTTTTTTGACAGTGATTTCAATCCTCAGAATGACTTACAAGCAGCGGCCCGGGCTCACCGAATTGGCCAGAACAAGTGAGAGATTTAAGCATAGCTCTGGTTCCACTTCCGTGACTCTTCAGTAGTTCTGGGTTCGGGGGGAAGGTGAAGAATGTGGCCTGGTGACAGTTCTAGACTGGGCGGTGAGAGACCAGTAGGTTTTATCCCATCTCTGTTGCTGACTCCAGAGTAATACTGGGCTGGGACTTGCTTTGGTAAAAAGAGCAAAGTCAAATTGTGAAAGGACTAGGAGGAACTTTGAGAAATTTTGTAACATCCTTCCTGAGTTAAGGTGTGATGCAGTTTAAAAATGAAGTTATGGGTTTATGGACCTAAGATAAAAAGATAAGTCTTACTCTCTGACCTGGTGATGATTTAGATCTAACAGAGGTTTTCCTCTACCACAGATAAGGAACCCTAGTCATGACCACCTCGTCATCCCTCCCTTGACTCTTTTGGAAAGGTTCAGTGAGAATTAGAGGCCAGATTCTCTAACAAATAACTCAGGTTCACGTACAACAATCCCCCGTTAGTTGTACCCTGAGCCTGGCATTTTAGGTTTGTTTCCTTTTTTGTGTCTTGACCTGGCATGCTTGTGTACTTTTTGCAGACCCTTCTATTTTAGCACATTAGTCTTCTGTGATTTCTCTACAGGTCTGTTAAAGTTATTCGGCTGATTGGCCGAGACACTGTGGAAGAGATTGTCTATAGGAAAGCAGCTTCCAAGCTGCAGCTCACCAACATGATCATAGAAGGGGGCCATTTCACTCTGGGAGCCCAGAAAACTGCTGCAGATGCTGACCTCCAGGTAAGACACACTGTTCTTCACTTTGGTTTTGGGTTTTTTTTAACTTATTTATTTATTTGGCCATGATGGGTCTTGTTTGCAGCATGTGGAATGTTTAGTTGCAGTGTGTGGCACCTAGTTCCCTGACCAGGGATCAAACCTGGGGCCCCCTGCATTGGAAACATGGAGTCTTAGCCCCTGGACCACCAGGGAAGTCCCTGTTCTTCATATTAGAAGATGTCATGGTTTTAGTCAGTGCTTCCATGGATGAGAAACTAGATGAATTAACCACCCACTCTCTGCTGCTACACATTTGTTCCCTAGCCAGATTCCTTCCTGCCATAGGAAGATCCCCTGGAGGAGGAAATGACAACCCTCCCTGGTTTTCTTGCTTGGGAAATTCCATGGACAGAGGAGCCTGGCGAGCTGTAGTTGATGAGGTCACAGAGTCAGACACAGCTGAGCATGCATGCACATAATATCTATACTACATGCAGGCTGCTGCGGGAGTGAAAATGAATATGATAAATAAAGGTAGCAGAATACAGAATAAGGATGGACTTTGGATCCCTTTTACTTGGATTCAGATCCAAGCCTTGTCTCTTACTGGCTGTGTTGCTTTGAGCAGATAGCTTACCCTTTGCTTTCTGAAAATGAGAATACCACAGGTTCCGTCAGGGGGCCTTAAGAGAATTAGGTAAAATAAACAACTCAGCATAATAAATAATGATTTATCTTGTACCTCCATCTTAACCCCAGACACTTTGATCAGTGCTTTGCATCACCTTCTTCACACTCAGGAGGGTAGACAAGATCAGGAATTCAGAATTATGCCATAGGAAAAACAGATGAAAGAACTAGAGTTAATTGCTTAAAGGAGGAGACACCAGCTAGAAAGCAGATGCAGGCTTGGAAGATGTTAGAGAAAACTCTTCTGGGAGAGGACTTGGAGATATTCTATAGCAGCTCTTGGGTTTAAATTAGAACCGATATTATGATGTAGCCCAGGTCCTCCCATTTTGACCCAGGGATGAGGGGCTGGAAGCAAAGAGACTGACTTCTAGGATACTGGAAAGATCCAGGCATGAAGTGAATTATAAACCTCTGACATAGGCAATAGCAATGGGAGTGTCTGGTGTGAGCAACATTACAGAGGAAATGACAGGAGCTGCTGCTTAGAGGTGGGAAGCTAGGGAGAATGGGAAATTTAAAGATGTCTATAAGGTCTTCAGCCTGGAAAATGAGGAGGATAGAAATTAGGAAGCAAGAAGGTTAGGTAGAGATTTAGGAAGAGGAAGATAATTTAGGCTTTAGAGTTTGCAGTAAAAACGTATTAAAAAAATACTATTAGAGGAAAAGCTCAGAGATAAAAATTTCATTTGCAAAAGTTTTTAAGAGAGTAGACTTTAAAGGGACTAGTGTATCAAACAGAAAATACAGCAAATATTTAACAGGAAAAATTACTATTAAAAGCAGAATTGCCAAGTGTTTGGTTAGTCTGGTTTTTCTCACATGGTTATCATATCCACAAAGACCAGTGCATATCTTTACACATCTGCTTTGCATAAGACAGGGCTCACATTGGTTTTGTTTGGAAGTCATTAACTTACAGGAAAGGCTCAAGGTTTCATTTATTTTGGAACCTGAGCTAGAAAGTAACCCTGGGTTTTGTATGTTTACTTGTTTAGTTCTTGTTTCTCTTAAGGTGCAAAGTGTGTTTTTTTTCCCTTGTATTGTTTTCCTTGGTTCCCAATTGATGTGTGCATGCTTGTCCATGCTGGTGGCAAAGCAGATTGTACGTGTGTTCACATTATCCAAGAGGCAGTTTAAATGTGAGATGGCAGCTTGAGAGAAAGGTATGAGCAGACTGCAGAGACTCTTACAGTTCTCCAAGCATGAGTTCTCTGTAGAACCTTGTGATGACAAGTTCAGTATTGGGTCTGGTGAGGGGAATGAATGGCTGAGCCTTGGGGTGCCCACATTCTGGGTGTGGGAGGAGGAGTTGTCAATAAGAAGCTTGAAATCTTTCCCAGTTGGGGAGGGGCTGAGGGGATTCAGTGATGGTGTCCCTGTGACGTAGGCTGCTGGGCATGTCCGTGTGATTGTGTAAACATGTCTCTGTGCCATGGGCCAGATCCTAATGGGAACATAGACCCCGCCCCCCTCCCCCCTCAGCTGTTTGAGAGGGGCTCTGTCAGAATCTCCTTCAGCTCGTGGTTAGTAGAAGGTTACTTCTGATTTTTCTCTTACCTACCAAGCCTCTGCAAGTTATCTCTAGTTGCCAGAAGCAAAGATAACACCCCAATGCCCTTATCTTCAGAGACAGCAGGATTTGTATAATAAAAAGAGTCCGATAGTCAAAGATGTGACTATGGTTCAGTAAATCTAAGAAGTACTGGATCATGAAATCCTCAAAGAAGGAAGCGGATTCATTATCCTGTAGGAAGAACATAATAGGAAACAGAGAGAGGCAGAGGCAGATGGAGTGAACATTTATTGAATGCTCAGTGGGTGCTAAGTATCATATGAAGTGGTTCTTTCCAATTGTTTCTGTAATATGAATAACAGAAGAATGAGGTAGGCACTCTGCTTATTCCCATTTCAAATAATTTGCCCAGGAATGTTAGTTCATTAAGACTCCAATCCAAGGACTCTCTAACCTCCAAACACATGCCCTTGCCTTTAATTACTGTAATATATTTCTTCTCATGGGCTTCCCAGGTGGTGCTAGTGGTAAAGAACCTGCCTGCCAATGCAGGAGACATAAGAGATGTGGGTTCGATCCCAGTCGGGAAGATCCCCTGGAGAAGAGCATGGCGACCCCCTCCAGTATTCTTGCCTGGAGAATCCCATGGACAGGGGAGCCTGACGGGCTATATAGTCCATAGTATTGTCATGAAAGGGTCAGACACGACTGAAGCGACTTAGCATGCATGCACATTTCTTCTCTAAAAATACATGTGGTCCCTTGATAACTGAGACACATCACAAGTGAAATGTAGACCAAAGGGAGTATCCCAGTATGGACCAGTCTTTTTCATAAATAGTGGCATCTATTTTTGATGCCAGTTGTTGAAGTGAAAGTTGCTCAGTCATGTCCAACTCTTTGCGACCCCATAGACTATACAGTCCATGGAATTCTCCAGACCAGAATACTGGAGTGGATAGCCTTTCCCTTCTCCAGGGGATCTTCCCAACCCAGGGATTGAACTAGGATCTCCCAAATTGCAGGCTGATTCTTGACCAGCTGAGCCACCAGAGAAGCCCAAGAATACTGGAGTGGGTAGCCTTTCTTTTCTCCAGGGGACCCTCCCGACCCAGGAATCGAGCTGGGGTCTCCTGCATTGCAGGCCGATTCTTTACCAACTTCCCTCGTAGCTCAGTCAGTAAAGCATCTGCCAGCAATGCAGGAGACCTGGGTTCAATTCCTGAGTTGGGAAGATCCCCTGGAGAAGGAAATGGCAACCCACTCCAGTATTCTTACCTGGAGAATCCCAGAGGAGTCTGGCAGGCTGCAGTTCATGGGATGGCAAGAGTTGGATACAACTTAGCGCTATTTTTTTCTTTACCAACTGAGCTATCCGGGAAGCCAGTTGCCAAAGTCAGTGGTTTTTTGTATATATCAAGGTTAAAGGTAAGTGTATCTAGGTTTGTTCAGTTCTTCCAGTGAGCTATCTAAATTTTTTTCCAGTTGTTACAGAGTATCGTAAGATTTTCCAAGTTATTCACAAAATACACCAGGTAGAGATAGCTAACCCCAAAAGACAAGATGCAAATAAGCCAAAGTGTGAAAGCAGCTTGGTTCAGAGCCTCAGAGTTAGCACTTAGGGAAGCACACAATTGAAAGGAGGAAACTACAGCTAGGAAAGATGATCTGAACTTTTTTAGTTGGTTCCTACAAGCCTAGGGAGAGGCTGAGGGTTCGTTAGAGAGCAGGTAAGAGAAGCAGGGTAGTGCAATGCCAGAGGCTTTCCAACAAGTAACATTAGAATTGAGGAACGGCTCTGCCGTTTCTCAACTGATCTCAAAAGATCATTGTCACTGGTCTTTTGTGAAGACGGTTTCCACTGAGCACTGTGGTAGGAACAAAACTGCCAAAGGAACGTCACTTAAGAAATATGCTGTGTAGCCTTCTCATTCCAAGAAGTTTGGCAGTAGGAGGGGTAGGAGAGTAGCTAACATGTCTCACGTGACCGCTGGGGATGCCTGTGAAAAACTCTGAGAGTGCTAAGATAATGCTGGAAGTGACTGTTATTCTTCAGAACAAAGATTGGAGGGTCAGATTTTCTGTTTATTGAGAATTGTCAAAGTTAGACTTTGTCATTTATCACCTCTCTGCTCATCCATCATCCAACTACAGAACAGCCCTGTTGGTGTCATTTGTCACAGGGAGGGAAGAAAGGCTGAGCATCAGGACAGGGATGCGCCTGGTATCTAAGCCACTTCGCAAATCACTGGTGCCCATTGTTTGTTTTCATGAAGGCCAACTGGACTTTCTTGTTTTCTTCATTCAAGTTGAGTGAGATACTCAAATTTGGTTTGGATAAACTGCTGTCCTCGGAGGGGAGCACCATGCATGAAATAGACCTGGAGTCTATCCTGGGAGAAACGGAAGATGGCCATTGGGTCTCCGATGCTGTGCCACCAGCACAAGAAGAAAGCAGAGAGCCAGAGGAAGGAAGTAAGTGGGGGGTAAGAACAGAGCTAATGGCATGGCCACCTAAAGCTAGAGCAGGAGATGGGTCTCCATTTCTATTTCTGTAGTATTTGGATTTCTTATTTGAAATGGTTTTTTCCACATGGTAGCTTTGTAAGGATGTTCCTTGATGTCTTAGGGTTATTTTGTAATGAATTTGTACCAGTGGCAACACACATTCAGTGTGGAATGGGGTGAGAGGTCTGCTAGTCTTACTAGGCTTCTTGATTCGAGAGTACTTTATTCCATTCATGCAGAGAAGGGCAGCTTCTTTACCCAGTGCTGCTTCCTTCTTTTGGGTGAAGAATAGGCTGGCATGACTTCTCATTTTGTGATTCTTTCTCGTTTCCGTAGGACCCTGATTTCCATCACCTGCTTCAGTCTTTGCCTTTGCCACCAAACTGTCAAGGCACGACCTCCAGAAGCAATGCCTTCCCAAATTGCTGCCTTCAAGTAATTTCTCGTCTCTTTCTGTCAGTTCCTTAGCAGTTGCTTCTCTGATCTTCCCGGTTGCAGACTCTCCTCATTATTTTCCCACTTGGAATGTGTCCTCCTCATGGGGGACAGATTTGATCTATGTCTGATGTTAGAACCCTGCCGCCTCTTTCCCATGCAGTCTCTGCCTGACTCCACTGTGGGCTTGGGAGCTAATTCAGCTCATTTGGGATATTCATTTCTCTACCTTCCTGCAAATTGAAGTTGGTAGTAGTGTCTGACTTCTAGCTTTTTAGAAGGTATGGGTTCAGGGTGGCTTTGTTGTCCTTGTTATTCCCTGTGGTTTTTATAGGATGTTTGGGAAGATCAGAATGTAGACAGCTGGCATTATTCTCTAAGACATTGCTCTTTATCTTTTCTCATTGTTTAGCTTATACGTTTTTGAATATTAGCATCCCGTTTTTATTCTTCAGGAACCCTTTCTGATTCTCTACTTGTTTTAATTGTGTCTTGTTCTGTTTGCAGAGATAGAATATCCTCTCTGAGGACTTTTATTATAGCTTAAAAAAAAAATATGCCTCTACGCCCTGTGTTGTGTATTTGTCTTGTCCTTGTTGGTAGTTTCTCTGAAATATCTGGTGTGCCCTGGCTGTCTGTTCATGAATGCAGGTGAAATGCAAAGCTGATGGGCAGGTCTGGCCTGAGCAGGTATGTGGATTCCTGGGGCTTATTCCAGCATCACTGGTTGGTGAGCTGGCCTTCTCACTGAAGGGGCCCTCCCAGATGTCTGTATTTGCAATCTTTTCTCTGAGCAACTCCATTTTTCCAAAGACGAATCCTTTAATATCTTTCTGGAAGAGGTGAATAGGGTCTGGAGTAACCTGTTTGCTCAGATGGAGGAGACAACATGAATGAAGGGGTTCAGGATGCTCGTTACTTTTTTTTTTTTAATTGGAGTATACTTGCTTTACAGTGTTGTTGTTAGTTTCTGCTGTAGAGTGAAGTGAATCAGCCACATGTATACATATATCCCTTCTTTTTTAGATTTCCTTCCCATTTAGGTCACCACAGAACACTGAGTTCCCTGTGTTACACAGTCAATTCTCATTAGTTACCTAAATATGTTATATGTAGTGGTGTATTTATGTCAGTCCCAATCCATCCCACCACCACCTGCTTACCCTTTGGTATCCATATGTTTTTTTCTCTGTCGGTATCTCTGCTTTGCAAATAAAGATTATCTATGGCTTTTTCTAGATTCTACATACATGTGTTGTGTGTGCTCAGTCACAACCCCATGGATTATAGCCCCGCCATGTTCCCTGTGTTACACAGTCAATTCTCATTAGTTACCTAAATATGTTATATGTAGTGGTGTATTTATGTCAGTCCCAATCCATCCCACCACCACCTGCTTACCCTTTGGTATCCATATGTTTTTTTCTCTGTCGGTATCTCTGCTTTGCAAATAAAGATTATCTATGGCTTTTTCTAGATTCTACATACATGTGTTGTGTGTGCTCAGTCACAACCCCATGGATTATAGCCCTGCCAAGCTCCTCTGTCCATGGAATTTTCCAGGCAAGAATACTGGAGTGGATTGCCATTTCCTTCTCCAGGGGATCTTCCTGACCCTGGGATCAAACCTGCACCTTTTGCATCTCCTGCCTTGTGAGACAAATTCTTTACCACTGTGCTTCCTAGAAGCATATATGCATTAATATACGATGTATTTTTTTAGCTCTTGTTACTTGGTGTGCAGACTTTCTCTCAGTTATCCCTCCCTGCGATTCCTTATCCATGGAAGTTCTGAGCTTTTGGAGGATTGAAAGGGTCTGTTATTATAATCATCCCTTGACCAGGCACCTGTGTTTTACTTCCAATGTTCTTTTAGCTCTGTTATCCCTTGATCCACGTACAATTTTCTAAAAAGTTGTTGAACTTTTTGTCTACTGTTGCCTCATATATCTTAAAATTTCTTTACTGCCATGTAGGTTTTAGGTGGGAGGGGAAATAGATGTATGTGGTCCTATTTTTAAGTTGCATTTTGATTACATTAAGTACTGAACCCTGCAGTCATTTCTGCACTCATTTAGATTAATTTCAGCTTATTTTGCTAATGTTTAGTAGAACAAAGTAAAATTTCACTGTTTTCCAGAAAGATAATTATATATTTCTCAGTCAGTCCAACTGCCAAAAAAAAATTATATATATTTTTTCAGACAGTCCAGCTGCCAGGAAAGATTTCCTAGTTGTATTAAAATTTGGAGTTTTGTCTTTATCAGTGAGTACAGGTCCAGTCTGTGGTAGGTGGTTCCATTGGCAGGATATAGATGAGTGTCCATGCCTGTGGTCTCCAACCTTCTCTTGGCTGCAGAGTGAAGACAGAGCATGGTTAAAAGAATGGAAAAGAATATGAAAGACTCATAACTACAGCATCCCCAGTGAAAGTTAGGAAGCAGGATGGCTTTTATCTTGAATGCCAGGGTCTTTTTTTAAAGCACGTTTGTAAGTTGAGAATCGCATGCAGCTACATATGTGATCATATTTGTCTCTTCTTAGCTCTTTTTCCCTCACTTGTTGATAGAGCACCTCATTGAAAGCCCCCTGCTGATTTAATTAGCAAATGCCAATTAGAATTACAGCTGGTTGGATTTGGGTACAAGTGTGAAGCAGTTGATCTCTTGAGAATGAAAATGTTTTGCTTTCTTACTCTCTAGAGAAAAACATACTTATATTCATAGCTGATTTTATAATGCTCTGAAAATACATTCTTTGGTAACGTGTGCTATTAAATATGCTTCAATTTAGAATCGTTCTTACCTCTCTAGTTACTAGGCTTGGCTTGTTATGACTTCTTTCTATCATGTGATTCACGGTCTTGGCAAATTACCCAACCTCTTTGAGTCTCTGTGTCCTCATCTGTAAGGTGGTGCTAGTAGTGTATACTTTACCCTTTTACACAGTTGCAAAAATCAGATGCGATTATAAATGTGAAGGTGCCCTGACAGCATAAACTGCTATTCAAGTTCACACTATCACCATTCATGTTATTACTGTAGTTACTCTTTGCTGGCCTGTTATCTTTCCATCCTTCCATAGACACAGTTGTATACTGAGAAGAGCACATTGGCAGCAGACTCAGAAAATCCTGCCTTCTTCACTTATTAGCAATTTGAACTGGGGAGGTGCTTACTAACTCAGTATAGTTCAGCCGCTCAGCCATGTCCAATTGCAGCCCCCTGAATCGCAGCACGCCAGGCCTCCCTGTCCATCACCAATTCCCGGAGTTCACTCAGACTTGACAGGGAGGCTTGGCATGCTGCAGTCCATGGGGTCGCAAAGAGTCAGACATGACTGAGGACTGAACTGATTGAACTGAATTGTAGAATCTAAGTGGTCGATATATGGATGTCCATATGCAATTCCTTTAGCTTATTTTTCATGCTTAAACATTTTTTCTAATAACATGTTTGGGAAAATTTTTATCCTTTTTATCTCAAGCCAATGGAAACTGTGCTGTATTCCAATACAGTGAATTAAAATCTCTTGAAAATAATAGATTTTTACCTCTGAAAAATAAATTAATCTTTTTTAGAACACTGAGTTGAAGTGTTTGGAATGTAAGTTTAATATTTTCTAATTAATTCATTCATGAATGCTTTGAATTAGAATTTTACCAAATGACTTTTAAAAGCAATAATTTGTATGTCCCTGGGTGTGATATTAGTTAAGAACAGAGTAAAATATATAAATAATCTTACACTGCTTTTAGTAAGTATTTTTTTCATAATGGAGCTGACTTTTCTAAGACTATTGTTTGTCTTTCAATATAGGACAAAGAAAATGAGAAATTACGTTTGTGACATTAAAAATCTGACTTTTCCAATGTGCCAGGAAAAGATATATATTGAAGATCTATAGAGCTAAATAAAATCTTATAATCCTGAATTTGACCTGATGCAGTATTAAATGTATGATGCATTTTATCAGTATAGAAACATTAAGCAAAACAGTAGCAGGAAGACCCTGGGGATGTAGAGTTAGTTTCCAAATACCATCACTCCCTAGAAAACAGTCAGAGCTTCTTGGAGAAATATGTACTTTCTGGCTTTGAGCAAGCAGTGAACAAAATCAATCTAGATCATCTTGTCACGGGATCCAGGAAGCAGCTTGAAAAAGCAGCTGCTTTCTGAACTTGAAATAATTTAAGCATCAATAATGATGACTAAAATGATCAGAAACACTTCTAATATATTTAAATACATGGGTTTATAATGATACTAAAACATGTAGTTAATAGAATAACAACATGCTCCAGATGTAGCATTAGCATAAAAACCTGTAATGAAAGATTATAAATGTAGTTTAAGGACTTAAAGAGAAATATTGTTGCAGTAAGTAAACAGATATGGGATCTCAGCAGAGGTTAAAAAATTTTTTTTTTAAATCTAGAACTTTGGTGCACGGGGATGATCCAGAGAGATGATAGGGGGTGGGAGGTGAGAGGGGGTTTCAGGATTGGGAGCTCATGTACACCCATGGCTGATTCATGTCAATGTATGGCAAAACCAATACAGTATTGTAAAGTGGAATAAGTAAAAATAAAATTTTAAAAAATAAATAAAAATTTAAAAAATAAAATAAAATATTACATTTGGAATAAAAAATTCAGTAGATTGGGGAGACAGATAAATTATTTCCCAAAGTCAATTTTTAGAAAGTCAATTTTGATGGATGTTAAAAAACCAGCTCATTTAGCAATATGGTATATAAAATAGCAACTGACCAAAAAGTGGCAGATAAAGAAAAAGAATCAAGTATTTATCCTGCCTTTCCTCTGAAAATAGTACCTTGTGGTAACCAAAGAGATAATGAGTACAAATTTCTCTTCATAGCTTTCTAATTAGTATGTGGGAAATGATTTAAATTATCTGCATTTATCAACTTTTAATTAAATAGCAAATCTAAGAAGTTATTATGATTGGTTGTGATTATCAGTCTGCATTAACCAGGAAAAGAAAACTAGTTAAGTGTTTCAGAAATAAAATTTTAATATAGAAATTAGTGCTTAAGTTAATGTAAACTTATAATAAGGAAAGTAAAAGTCTGGAAGGATGCCTCAAGAAAGAGAAACAATCATAACTCACATCAACCTAAAGGAGGAGTAGAAGCTAGAGCTCGTGAAAAAGTCCAAGAAATTGCTGCATCTGTCATGACCATGAAGTACAAGTTCATGAGAGATCCGTGATGGTGTTATGTCTGGATACTATGATTGCTAAGATCACTGTGGATTCATGCCTGGATGCCAAACTCACTGGAATGACTTTTGTTTTACTTTCATCTTCCAAGTCATGCATGAGTTTTTCTCATTTTCAAATCCCATGGGAAATCATTCAGGGAAGAGGGTTCTGGAAAATAGACTTCCCAGCTTTAGAAAAGTGTAGTAATGTTGCCAAGCTGAAAACAGGCAATTCAACACAGCTGCTAATATCACACAGAGAAAGACAACTGGAAATCATGTCTGTTTGGCTGGGAGGAAAAATCTTTTCTATGAAATATTTTTGAAAAAACAAACTGAGCAATTTCTTAAATGTTTACTTTATTTAACACTTAGGAAAAAATTTAACAAAAGATATCCTAAGATGTTTTATTTATGTTTATGAAACATTTCTGGAAGAAACTAAAAGAGACAAACAAATGTTGATATATACCATGTTATAGATTGGAAGGACTAATACTGTTTGGATTCCAACTCCAATGAAAATTCTAGTTTTTTTAAAAATAAAATGGCAAGCTGATATTAAAATTTATATAGAAATGCAAAGGACCTAGTATGGTGCTAGTCACCTCAGTTGTGTCTGACTCTGTGCGACCACAGAGACGACAGCCCACTAGGCTCCCCTGTCCCTGGGATTCTCCAGGCAAGAACACTGGAGTGGGTTGCCATTTCATTCTCCAATGCATGAAAGTGAAAAGTGAAAGTGAAGTCGCTCAGTCGTGTCTGACCCTCAGCGACCCCATGGCCTGCAGCCTTCCAGGCTGCTCCGTCCATGGGATTTTCCAGGCAAGAGTACTGGAGTGGGGTGCCATTGCCTTCTCCCAGGACCTAGTATAGCCAAGGCATTATTTTTTTGGGGGGTCTGCTGCTGCCGCTGCTGCTAAGTCGCTTCAATTATGTCTGACTCTGTGCGACCACAGAGACGACAGCCCACTAGGCTCCCCTGTCCCTGGGATTCTCCAGGCAAGAACACTGGAGTGGGTTGCCATTTCATTCTCCAATGCATGAAAGTGAAAAGTGAAAGTGAAGTCGCTCAGTCGTGTCTGACCCTCAGCGACCCCATGGCCTGCAGCCTTCCAGGCTGCTCCGTCCATGGGATTTTCCAGGCAAGAGTACTGGAGTGGGGTGCCATTGCCTTCTCCCAGGACCTAGTATAGCCAAGGCATTATTTTTTTGGGGGGGATGGGTGCCCAGATAGTATTTATGTTATTTTAATTTTTGCTCAAACATTCTTAAAACAGAAAACAAAGTTGGAGATTTCAAGACTTAGGATAAAGCTACTATAATTAAGACTGTAGTACTAACATAAGGATAGCCGTATATAACAATGGAACAGAATAGAGAACTTAGATCTATATATACATATTAACAATCAATTCAACAAAATAGTCATAGCAATTCAAAGGAGAAGAATAAGCCTTGCAGGAAATGGTGCAGAAACAACTAGATAATATATTTTTAAATTGAGTAGACCTATATATTATACCACAACCAAAAATTAATATGAGGTAATCATATATTTAAACATAAAAGCTAATACTATAAAATTTCTAGAATTCTAGAAATTTTCTAGAAATAGAAATTCTTCTATTTCTAGAAGAAAATATGGAAGAATATTTTCATGAACATGGAGGAGGCAAAGAAAATTTTTAAGCAACTCTAAGCAAGCAATAGCCAGGAAACCACAAACCGGTATATTAATATTCATCAAGGTGATGATGCCACCAAAATTACTGCTAAGAAGATGAAAAGTAGAATCATAAACTGGGAGATAATTCTTCCAGCACACACATGACAAAATATGTATAAACAGAGTTATATAGAAATATGCATTTCTTATACTTAGAGCTTATAAAATGCATCTATAAATCTATAATGCAAAGACAGTAACCCATTAAGATGGGAGCAAATACTTGAACAGATACTTCATCAAAGAAGATATACAAATGTCCAATTAGCATTTGAAAAGTTGCTTATCCTCATTAGTTATCAAGGATATACAGTTAAAACCATAATAATTTGCTGCTTCACACTCAGAGAAATGGGAATAATTACTGTTGTTGTTCAGTCACTAAGTTGTGTCCAGCTCTTTGTGACCCCATGGACTGCAGCTCAGTAGGCTTCCCTGTTCTTAACTATCTCCCAGAGTTTGCTCAGATTCATGTCCATTGATTTGGTGATGCCATCCAACCATCTGATCTTCTGTCACCCACTTCTCCTCCTTCCCTCAATCTTTCCCATCATCAGGATCTTTTTCAATGAGTTGGCTCTTTGAATCAGGCGGCCAGAGTATTTGAGTTTCAGCTTTAGCATCAGTCCTTCCAATGAGTATTCAGAGTTGATTTTCTTTAGGATTGATTGGCTTGATCTCCTTGCAGTCCAAGAGACTCTCAAGAGTCTTCTCCAGCACCACAGTGCAATTCTTTGGCACTCAGGCCTCTTTATGATACAACTCTCACATGAGTACATAGCTTTGACCATACAGACCTTTGTTGGAAAAGTGATCTCTCTGCTTTTTAATATGCTAAGTTTGTCATAGCTTTTCTTCCAAGGAGCAAATGTTTTAATTCCATGGCTTCAAATCACCATCCACAGCGATTTTGGAACCCAAGAAAATAAAGTCTCTCATGGTTTCCATCATTTCCCCATCTCTTTGCCGTGAAGTGATGGGACCACATGCCATGATCTTAGTTTATGCACGTTGTGTCTTCAGCCAACTGTTTTACTCTCCTCTTTCACTTTTATCAAGAGGCTCTTTAGTTCCTCTTTGCTTTCTGCCATTAAGGTGGTGTCATCTGCAAATCTGAGATTATTGATATATCTCTCAGCAATCTTGACACCAGCTTGTGCTTCATCCAGCCCAGCATTTCATATGATGTGCTCTGCATATAAATTAAATAAGCAACATATCTGCAAATCTGAGATTATTGATATATCTCTCAGCAATCTTGACACCAGCTTGTGCTTCATCCAGCCCAGCATTTCATATGATGTGCTCTGCATATAAATTAAATAAGCAGACATACTCCTCTCCCAGTTTTGACTTACTCCTTTGTCATACTCCTTTTTGACATACTCCTTTCACAATTTGGAACCAGTCTGTTGTTCCATGTCCAGTTCTAATTGTTGCTTCTTGACCTGCATACAGGTTTCTCAGGAGACATTTGAGGTGGTCTGATATTCCCATCTCCTTGAGAAGTTTCCACAGTTTGTTGTGATCTACACAGTCAAAGGCTTTAGTTTAGTCAGTGGAGATGTTTTTTCTGGAATTATCTTCCTTTTTCTGTGATCCAACAGATGTTGGCCAATTTGATCTTTGTTCCCTTGCCTTTTCTAAATCCAGCTTGTACATCTGGATGTTCTTGGTACATGTACCTAGGTTTACAAAGCCTGCTGCTGCTGCTGCTAAGTCACTTCAGTCGTGTCTGAGTCTGTGCAACCCCACAGACGGCAGCCCATTGGGCTCCGCCATCCCTGGGATTCTCCAGGCAAGAACACTGGAGTGGGTTGCCATTTCCTTCTCCAGTGCATGAAAGTGAAAAGTGAAAGTGAAGTCGTTGTGTCTGACTCAACGACCCCATGGACTCCTCAGTCCATGGGAGTTTCCAGGCAAGAGTACTGGAGTGGGATGCCATTGCCTTCTCCGTCACAAAGCCTAGCTTGAAGGATTTTGAACAATATCTTGCTAGCATGTGAAATGAGCACAATTGTGGTGTGCACAAGGTATTGTTTGTTTCTCTCAAGAGTCTCTGGCTGGTATAGGGTTTGATTTTGACGTGATTGTGCCCCCGACCATCTCTCTGTGGCTTCTCCTTTCTCTTGGATGTGAGGCATCTTTTTTTGGTGCATTTTAACACCCTCCTGTCAATAATTGTTCATCAGCTAACTGCAATGTTGGTGTTCTTGCAGGAGAAATTGAGTGCATGTCTTTCTATTCTGCTATCTTGGAGTACACTCTTTGGGATATAACCATAAATACTGGCAAAATAAAATATGGTGAGTGTGTAGAGCAACGGCAGCTCCAGTATATTTCTGGTCAAAAAATAAAAGAACAAGCCACCTTAGGAAAACATTTGACAATTTTTATAAAGTCAATAGCACGCTTTCCTTATAGAAAATAATTAGACTCCTAGGTCTAGAATGTGGCGTCTGAAGAAAAAATAAAATATATATCCATGAAAATAATCTAAACAAAATTCGACATTAAGATATTTTCATAACAATTCCAATCCCAAAACCGCAGCAATGTCGCTAAAGGAATGGATAAATAAATTGTGTTATATGCATACAACAGAATACTGTTTATCAAAAACAAAGCCAAAAATTTCTTTAAAAGTGATTTTTGATGTTTTTGTTTGCTTTTGATTCAACTCTGTCCAACTTTGCATCCTATGTGCCACTTTTGGTAAGCATTCTTGCTTACTTTGATGTTATTCCTTTCCACATTAAAATAAAAGAAGCTGCCCTTTTCCTATTTAGCATTTTTTTGTGCTGAACATGTTTGGCCATTTTTCAGGTCTGTGGGCCATACTGATCATTTTTCTTAGAGTTCCTCTGAAGAATTTTGGATCATTTTTTAAGCTTTTCCTTTTTGCCTTAGTTTTCAATTTCACTGTTCTCCTCCATTGTTGCCCACATTTCCTGTTAGTCATTATTCTAAAATTGCATAACCACAACTGAATTTCTTTAGATTCTTCCTTGCATTATTAGAATATTGACATTTGTTATATACTAATCGGTATTTCTTAGTAAAGTCACCCACAGTTACTTCCTGCATCATTCCTGATTCCAATCTAGAATAGTTTTCTTTCTTTCAAGTTCAAAAACACTTACTCTAAAATGTTAATTGTACACTAGATCTCTCCTTTAATAATTACTTTTGGGGCATAATTAAATTCCATCGTGATCATTATATAACGTATCTTTCATTTTTACAAACTCTTTTCAGTTTGAACTCATTGGCCTTATCACATGCTTATTAGTACATAACTGTTGCAGCTTTGGTATAATTTAAGCTAGGAGTAGCTTCACATTCAGTTTATAGTAATACTTGTGCTTGGCATATTGTGTTCTTATGGCACTTTTTAAATATTTTTTCTCAAAGACAAAATTTTTTTTCCATTTAGTCACATTAATGGTAGCACACTTTACTCAGAAATATCACTAATCATAACACAGCTCCCATTGAGATGTGTATTCATTGTGACTGTCAGGGTGACATTCAGTGATATTTAAGGAATTCAGTTTTGGAACTGTCATCACTGTTTTCAGATGTTCATCATCCCCAAAAAGAAGCCCAGTAGTTATTAGCAGCCGTTCCCTGCCCCTTGCCTCTCTGGCCCTCGGCAACCTGTACTCAACTCCTGTCTCTGTTCAGTTACCTAATCTGGACATTTTTTATTAGTGTGATCATACAGTACATGGCCTTTTGAAACTGGCATCTGTCACTTAGCATGTTTACAACGTCCACTCATGTTGTAGCCTGAATCAGATAGAGATATATCTGTATATAGATATATCACATCTGTTTACCTGTTCTTCAGCTAGTGGGCATTTACTTCCACTTTCTAGCTATCATGAATAATATTCTATGAATATACATGTACAAGCTTTTGTATGGACATAGGTTCATTTCTGTAGAAGAATATGCCTAGGAATATTAGCATGCTTAGTGGCTGTAGCATTCTGTAATTCCGTGAAATGGCTCCATTTTTAAAAGTCTCTGAATCACTCAATACAACCTTTGATGTGCGTGAACTGTACAATCAGAGATAATTTGCTGCGGCACTCCCCTTTCCTATAAACACAGTTACTCTAGCACAGCCTTTGTCAATGTGAACCTAGTAGTTTTTCCTTTTCTGTAACTTTTCCCACAGTTTTCAGTTCCCAAGTTTTCTTGCCACTATTTTAATCTTTAGCATTAAGGATTAAACCTTAATAACCTTGGTGTAACATTGATCTGCTTGGAGCCCTTCCCGTAGAGGCTCTGCTTGTCCCTAATTTCCAAAGTTACACCAAAGATGAAATGTTTCCTTATGAATCATTATAAGAGTTCAACATTGAGCCCTCAGCCCCCTGCCGTTCCCTCATGGTCTGCGTATTGCCAGCCATAAATATAGACATTAAAGTGATTTAAGGACTTTGCTTCAAATTCAAAGTGAAAATAACAAAAGGGAAATGCTTAAATTGATGGTAGATATTATCGGTTTATTTTCCTTATATTTAGTTTATGCCCTTATGTAATTACTTACAGTAACAATCAGAAGAGAATTACTTAATGTTCAAAGGATATCTCTACTCCAGTATTTTAGAAGACTAATAATTTGAACACTTCTCATAATCTCTCTGTTCTTTTTCTTTAAACTGAAGTTCATGCCATTATATGATAGCCAGAAGACAAAAATACTCAATTTTTACTAGCTTTATCACCCGAACAACTTCCTGAATTTTTCTGGTTTTCAGCCACTTGAGAGTAATATAGGATTCTTTGATTTCCAGTTGGTAATAATTTTGTGGTTTGGTGCTCCTACAGGGCATAGTTCTTTTTGTGTATATCATATTCAGCTGGACTCAGTATTAATATAATCCACTTCATTTTGTTTTAATTCTTTAAAAAATTAAATATTTGCACTGTTTTATTCCTCCTTTTTAGCTAAATTATAGTCATGATTTTCTTTATTTTTCTTTCTTGACATATCTCAGGATTCCTCAGAAGCTAGTTGTAAGATCTGAGAAGCAAAGAACAAAATGAGCAGGAAATAAAAACTGCTGCCTTCCAGCAGCATAGAAAGATCGCTGAGTGAGGGGTTCCCTGAGGAAGGCAGTAACTAGGCTGGTAGTGGACCGTAGCGTGCACACGCGGCCAGAGCTACCATAGTACTCAGAAGTGAGTTTCTAATTTAAAAAAAAAGAACAACTGTTTTCCTCTAGGAACTTTGGGGGTTTAGATAAGAGGGGAAATTTTCAACCATTTCTGTGTAACACACCCAAAGTGATCAGGAAAGAAAAGCATCCGTGATTATTCAAGTTGTACACAAGTACCTAGGTTCAATGATTTGTTGCTTTAGTTCCACTTTATTTGTCTCCATGTAGAGACTATGGTGCTCCCCATATGTTTATAGATTTTGAGGGGAAACTAGTATTTTAAAAACTGAAATCCTTGCAAATATTAACCTTTAGGGACCTGTCACCTCTTCGCTGCATTTAGGATTTATACATTAAAATCCCCCGCAGTGAGACTATATTAGATTCCACAAACCTCATAGGCCTAGTTTCTGTGTTCCTAGGGTTTCCACTGAATTATTTCATTGCTGAAATTGAAGTACTAGAAAACAAAAATAACAGCAAAACAAAAGCCAAAATTTTCTAGTTAGGAAATATTTGGAAAAAACAAAGAACATTATATTTATCAGTCTCTAAAGGTGATAATGGGTTCTTTGGGACTAGAGAAGAATTTTAAGAAACTGTAGTAGAACAAATAAATATGGTTTAATCACTGTGCTTTGTTTGCTACTATTTAATGTAGTTTGAGATTAAATGTTTATGTTTTATTCCTGATACATTATGATGAGTATATTCAACAACTGGAAAAAAATTAATTTAATTATTTGTTTTATAAGAGTAGGGATATAAAAGCCCAAATACATATTCTGGCAACTTACTATAATTACTTTATCAATAAATCAGAATAAAGTGTTATTTAATTATTTTCTGAAAAGTACATATATTTCAATTGTAAATGATGATTTTTATCTATTAATATACTATGTGATCTCCTTTGTAGTCATTTACATATTTCAGTTTGACTTCCCTGGTGGCTCAGATGGTAAAGTGTCTGCCTATAATGTTAGAGACATGGATTCGATCCCTGGGTCGGAAAGATCCTCTGGGGAAGGAAAGGGCAACCCACTCCAGTACTCTTGCCAGGAAACCCCGTGGATAGAGGAGCCTGGTAGTCTATAATCCGTGGGGTCGCAAGTTCATTTTTAAATATTGTTATAAAGTAAAAAATGGAAATTGTGCATAGAAAAGCTTGAATATGTTTATGTCCAGAGATGTTCTGAACCTAAGAATGAACTATTTTGTGACTTTCCATATCGCCTCATTATCAAATGAATAAGCCTAACCAGTCTGCATTTATTGATTAACTTTAAATCATGTTACTCTACCATCAAATATTACTCACTCTATCATTTTTTTTTAATTGAAAATGAGGTATAAATACAGTCAAACCTCAGTATTCAGGGATGACAAGCCCACAGGCATGGAGCACCATCAGGGACATGCACATTAATGGATTTTGATATCAACGGGGGTCCTAGATCCCCCCTCCTCCACCCCCCTCACTCCCCCACGCACAGAGGGATAACTGTATGACATACAGGAGCTCCTTGGAATGAGTCTGTCTACAAGTTATGAGAATCTTGCAACAAGGTTAGTCAAGAGAAACGCTATTTCACTATTAATCAGTTACTGTTTCTATATTTTTAGTTAAGAAAAATAGAAACATCTATACCTGTCAGATTCTATGAAGATATCAATTCCACTTATATTCAATACCATACTAGAAAGCAGAGTCTAAGCATTTCTAAACAGCAATCACAGTGTTACTGCATTCAAAAGGATGTGTGTAAAGCATGTCTTTCACAACAAGCACACTGCTTAAAGAAAAAAAAAGTCCTTAGTTTTGCATTCTGTCGATATATCACAAGTGAGTGTTACTCATAAAGGATCTGAACTCCCCAAGCACATGTGTCCACTTCCACCATTAAAGTGAATTCAGGTGCTTGGCATGGCTGTCTCCAGACAGGCTTTCTTTAAGTAATTGATGGCTGTGGTCTTACTGCCCCATTGAACTGTATCTGGATACGCTCATGTTGCTTTTACAAGAGTTTCACACAACTCCATGGTCTGCAGAACACATGGGGTGTATCTCATCATTTCTTTTATTAATATAAAGTATTTTCACTTTCTCTAGTGACAAATTGCCCAAAATTAGGTTTTTTACACCTATTATGACTGAACATGATGAGAAATTCATCTGTAGACCACAGATGTGTATTACAAGCATTACCCTTGTGGCAGGGTAGGTGATTGTTGCATTGTAAGGACCAAGCAGAAAGAGTCATTTACTTTACTCTGGTGGGACACAGAATGCTAGTTTTCAAATTTTTTCAAAAGATTTAGAAAGTTACTTCTTGAGATTCAAAGAGCCATTTTAAACAGTATCCAAAAGAATATGGTTTGAATACATGTGTTATGAGAGGCTGTTTGAAAACATCTGCTGAGCCACTACATTCAAACAGAAAAAAATTCTTCTCTTATTATTTCAGTATTCACTGAAAGCCAGAAACATGGCCAGCGTTGCACACGGCAGAAGCAGTCCTAGTGAATGCACCATTTACACGAAACAGAAAAAAGAGCTTTGTGAGAGGACAGGAATGTGATCCGGGCTTGTACTGATTCCACATTTCCTGTGTGAGCTTGACACACACCTTTGTAATTATTCTCAGGTGACACAGTTAATATTGTCTGGTGATTTGCCATAGATGACAACTGCCCTCTTTCAAAATCTACCAAAGAAACATAAAGATCTGACTTTTGAGAAGTTGCTGACAAGGAAATAAAAGTATTAAAAAATCAAATTCAGTACTAACTTCAAATATGAGCTTTATAGTAACCATTGAAAAACACTGAGAAATCACAAATAAATCCCATAAAATTGAAAGAGACTTATGCCTCTACTTTTCTTGGGTCAATAATGCATGCAGGAGATGGAATTAAATTTGAATACTCTTTGCTTAAAGAAAGAACATGACTAGTTTCTGTTAATAAGTTTAGCATAAAATATAGGGTAAAGTTACTGTCTAAATTTCATGAATTGTTTCATCTTTTCATTTACCAAGAGTACCATGCATGAGTATTCCCAATATCTAAAGTATAGTAAAATTAAAATAAATTAACACTCCATGAAATAATCATAACAATGCAGCACTTGTGTTCACTGAGCAAACATTTATTAGAGCAAGACTCTTTTTAAAATTTTTGGTATGGGAATGTGCCACTGTCAGTTCAGAGTGTATTCTTATAAGACAAATACATAATTATTTAGCTCTATTAGTGTACACATATAACGAATACTAACATAATTTTCATGTTTGTCCTATTTGAGCATTAGAAACAGTATTTTCTAGTAAACATATAGTACTCATTTTATTTAATTTTATTTAAAACCTTAAAACTCTAATTGTTGGTTCACAGAATTTCTTAATTTATTAAATCTAGCTCATGACTGGAAAATCTTCTTTTAAAAAGTAGCAAATCATAACACTTAAAATCCAGCTCAATACTATGTGCTACAAACATGCAAAATTATTATTGAACGATTGACACTCTAACACTTAATAATGAATTAACAAATGTAAAGGCAATGGCACCCCACTCCAATCCTCTTGCCTGGAAGATCCCATGGACGGAGGAGCCTGGAAGGCTGCAAGCCATGGGGTCGCTGAGGGTCAGACATGACTGAGCGACTTCACTTTGACTTTTCATTTTCATGCATTGGAGAAGGAAATGGCAACCCACTCCAGTGTTCTTGCCTGGAGAATCCCAGGGACAGGGGAGCCTGGAGGGCTGCCGTCTATGGGGTCGCACAGAGTCGGACATGACTGAAGCGACTTAGCAGCAGCAGCAAGGGCATTTAAAAACAAAATAAGGTGATTTGCTCTTGGCTGCACCGGGTCTCCGTCGCTGTGCACAACACTCTGCCTGTGGCGGTGGGGGCTACCCTTCCTCATGGTGCTTGGGCGTCTCGTTGTCGTGGCTTCACCATTTGTGGGGTCCCGGCTCTACAGCACATGATCATCCCAGACCAGGGATGGATGGAACTTGTGTCCTGCGCATTGACAGGTGGATCTTTAACCACTAGACCACCAGGCAAGCTGTAAAGGCCTTTTTTTGGGGGGGGGGGGTCACTAATTCATCATTTGAAGAGAAGCATTTTCAATAAAAATTGTAAGTTTGAAAATTATACTAATAGTTTATGCCAAAATATAACAGCCACAGAAACTTTAAACCTCTAAATTAAAGGAATAAATTGGTCAAGATAAATTTTTAGATCAGAATATGAAATTGCTTTTTAGATTTTAATGCTCACTGAATCAGTCCAAAGAAATAGAAATAAACTCTTCAAGAATGCCAGATATTCAGTTTTTTAAAACAATGTAGTCATTAAATAAACCAACAAAATACCACATTCTTTACAGAAGGTTGCACAGGTTTTCTTTACAATACAAATAATGAGAAAAAAAGAAACCATTTCCCGCATATATTCCGATAGTAAGTAATAACAAATGCTCAATAAATATTCCTTGAATAAAAAACCAGCACAAGTACCATGTGTTAAAAATAAGAACCCAAGATTTTAAATATATATATTTCAATTAATCACTTTGAAAATAGTTTTAGAGGACCATTGGTTTTGTTGTGGTTCTTTATAAGAGGTGTGCATGGTTAGACATAAATGACAAAACATTCTAGGCTAGAGAAATTTCAGCTAAGGCCAAAACATTTCCATCTTAAAGAGATGTATATCAAATTCATAGAATAGTTAAAGATCATACTAATAAAAAAACATATGCTATTAACATATCACAATTCATTTTCTTGTCATTAAATATCAACATTTATTTATGAAACATTTATGATAATACAATTGTATAACAAATGAAGATGATTTGGGGTCGACAGCTTTTTACAATACATGAAGAACATTTATAAAGATGGAGTTTAGTTGATATAATTTTCAATTCAGAAGGATCTCATAAAATTAAAAAATGTAACATTGCAAACACTGTGAAGTTGCCATCTGGACTGACTGGAGCATTTTTTTTTACTACCCATTGCTGAGCCTGCAAATGAACTCACTCATGGATGACACAGCTGTCTGCAAGCCCTACTGTTTTGTCTCAAAACTTGTAGTGACAGGTGCATCTTGTCCCTCTCTGGTGTACATTACAGGCCTGCCTTGTTTATCATTCCAAGATGAGCTCTGACGGGAGGGACCTTGACAGTGCAGAATATAATCAAATGCCCTTTGAACCAAGGAGGTGAAATTTATTGCTGCTAACACATTTTACAGTTTATATGATCATCAGCCCTTAGCTCCTGAGATTTTTTCAAGCTTAGCTTTGAATCTACAAATACAACTGATTTATACCATGGAATTGACATGAAATGTGATACTTATTGTTTCATTTTATAAACTCCTTACTTCATGTATGAACTATACTAACAATTTTTAAAGTGAATAATTTTTTTCCTGTTCTATTTCAGCAAGGAATAAGAGCTTACTTCTTCAACAGTGAATTTTCTATATTGGAGAAGAAGATGTTTCAACATTAATTTAGTCAATTTTTAAATAATTGCCTTATAATTTCAAATACATTCTGTAAAACACAATAAACCC
>SJYC01106814.1:0-31046 GCA_006408675.1 Madoqua kirkii | reverse complement strand
TTTTTTTTTTTTTAGCTTGCATTTCCATCCTGTTGAATGAGTCACCTCTTTTGGCTTCCTCAGCAGGACACATTGATGTCTTTCTGTTCCACAGTGTCCTTCAGTGGCTCCACTTCTGCTGCCTGATCTTGGAACCCTTGGTTCTGTTAGGTAGTTAGTATAGGAAACAGGAGTCCAGAATGGTAGTGGTTAAAAGACAAGGAAGGGAAAAGCCCACGGGAATAGAGCAAAGGAAGGTCCGAGGACCGGAGTGAGGACCTCAGGTAGAATGAACAGCACTCCTGGCTAGCCCAGTTTACATAGGGCAGGCCCAGGGGGAGGAAAAAAAAAAAAACATATAAAAAGAGGAGCCAAAGGGCCAAGGGTCTCTCTGTCCCGCGTGTGTGCACTCTCTCTGTCTCTCTCTCTCTTCTCTTTGCGTCTTTTGGGTCAGCATGCCCCCCCACACCTTGAGGATGTATTTTCCTTTATTTTCTAAATAAAACTGAGGGAGCTATAACACTGTTCCAGAGCTGTGATGCACCTAGGGCTTTAATGTACATTGCTTCAAATTTTTGTTGAGATCAGACAGAACCGAGGAGATTACACTGGAGCCAAAGGGCCGGGGCGCCCCTCTCTTCTCTTTGTGGTTTTGGGTCGGCCTATCCTCATGCCTCGAGGATGTATTTTCCTGCTATTTTCTAAATAAAATAGAAGTGTAACACAAAGCTGTAACACAGACCTGTGCGAGAGCTATAACACGGTCTGTTCCAGACCCGAGCGCTACAACACGGTCTGTCTGAGAGCTATGACAGGCCGAGGGCTCTAATGCCCATCGCTTCAAATTTTTGTTGAGATGAGACAGAACCGAGGAGCTTCTTCCTTTGTCATCAGCTTTAATGGCCGTATGTGTTCTGATGACAGGCTTCCCTTGTGGCTAAGAAGGTAGAGAATCTGCCTTCAGTGCAGGAGACCCAGGTTTGATGCCTGGGTTGGGAAGATTCCCTGGAGGAGGAAATGGAAACCCCCTCCAGTATTCTTGCCTGGTGACTTCCGTGGACAGAGGAGGCTGGCGGATGACAGTTCATGGGGTAAAAAAGAATCAGACATGACTGGGCAACTCACACCACATTCTGATGACACACACCATTGGAACTCCAGCCCAGAACTGCATCTCTTAGACCGTAATTTTGAAAGCCGACGCCTGCTTGTATACACACACTTCTCAGCCTTGACGAAAAGGGAACTGTCGTGTTCTGTCCCCCACATCCAACGTTGCTCTTCTTGTCTTCTCTGCCTCGGGACATAACCTCACCATCCATGTTGTGGCTCCAGCTAATCTCCCTTTCCTATACCTTCCTCAGCGGCACCCCCTGTCTGCTCTCTCCAAGAGTCTGTAAGATCCACTGTCTTGTGCCTCTCCCTGCCACTCGTCTCCATCTAATCCTTCACCCCAGTCAAAGCAGCGCCTGCCCTTTTCCAGGTCTGTGGCTTCTGACCTTGCTCTCACCACCCAGAAGCCAGAGTGATATCTTTCAAATGGATAAGTTACTCCTGTAAAAGATATTTCCTTTCTTATCTCTCCACCAGGAATAAAGCTTCTTTCTTTTTACCGTAGTCTGTAAGGTGCCACATAACTGGCCTCAACTGCGCTCTCGAAACCTGGCTGGCACTACTCCGCATTTGCTCATCATTCTCCAGGCACGCTGGCCCTCTGGCCACTGAGAGGATGTGAGTCTGTCCCCTTTCAAGATCCTCATCACTCCCTCATTTGTCTTCTCACTTTATATCTATCACAGCACTTTTTAGGAAAGTCCATCTACAAACTACAATTGCTGCTGCTGCTGCTAAGTCGCTTCAGTCGTGTCCGACTCTGCGCGACCCCATAGACAGCAGCCCACCAGGCTCCCCCGTCCCTGGGATTCTCCAGGCAAGGACACTGGAGTGGGTTGCCACTTCCTTCTCCAGTGCAGGAAAGTGAAGAGTGAAAGGGAGGTCGCTCACGTCTTATTCATTTGCTTCCTAGTTTATTGTCTGTCTTCACCATTAGAACATAAGCTCTGTGGCAACAATGCCTATGACTTCTTTACACATTTTCTCTTCCAAATCTAGCATTATGTGAATATATTAGGTATTTAATACATATTGATTATTTTTTTATTAAGTGAGTGACTGAACACCAAACCTGATTCATGTTTTTGTACTCCTCAGTAAAGATGTTTTATATAATTCCTATCTTCTATTTTAGCAGTACTTTTAGCAGTACTTTAGCAGTAACATAGCCTTTTAACCAGCATTTGTTCTAAAGGCACAGTCTATATGTGTCATTTTGTAAATATGCATATCAAATTGGATGAGCTTGTGTAGTTTCAATGGTAACAAATGTTTCCTATCAAAAATACATTTGTATCAATAACACATTAGACTCCTTAGCAATGAACTATACTTTGCTTCCTATATTTTCTCTCACAGAAAATGAGGCTGAGAGAGGCTCATTCTTGCCAGCTGCCCGATTCAACTGAGGTTGTAGAGTAGCTTTTACTAGTATAATTTGGAAAGCCATATATATGATTTGTAAAACACATCTTCAGTTTCAAATTTTACCACTATCATTTTTCATCATTCTTAAGTCCTCTATTTGCTTCTTTAACATATAAAATAACTGTTGATATAGCACTGAACTTTTCTCCTCATTGATTTACAGACACATAGCCTTGTAATAGTTAATATCTTCATTCTTATATGTGAACAGATTATAATTGGTCATTTATGCCACAAATTTTGAATGTCTACAATGAAGGAAACTCTAAGCAAGGTAAAAAAGCAGCCTTCAGAATGGGAGAAAATAATAACAGATGAAACAGCTGACAAAGAATTAATCTCCAAAATATACAAGCAGCTTATGTAGCTCAATACCAGAAAAATAAACAACCCAATCAAAAAATGGTCCAAAGAACTAAACAGACATTTCTCCAAAGAAGACATACAGATGGCTAGTAAACACGTGAAAAAATGCAAATCAAAACCACAATGAGGTACCTTCTCACACGGGTCAGAATGGCTGCCATCAGAAAGTTTACAAACAATAAATGCTGGAGACAGTGTGAAGAAAAGGGAACCCTCTTACACTGTTGGTGGGAATGAAAACTAGTACAGCCACTATGGAGAACAGTGTGGAGATTCCTTAAAAAACTGAAAGCAGAATTGCCATACGACCCAGCAATCACACTGCTGGGCATACACACCAAGGAAACCAGAATTGAAAGAGACACATGCAACCCAGTGTTCATCGCAGCACTGTTTCCAATAGCCAAGACATGGAAGCAACCTAGATGTCTATCAGCAGATGAATGGATAAGGAAGTTGTGGTACATATACACAATGGAATATTACTCAGCCATTAAAAAGAACATATCTGAGTTAGTTCTAATGAGGTGGACAAAACTGGAGCTTATTATACAGAGTGAAGTAAGTCAAAAAGAGAAATACCAATGTAGTATGCTGATAAGCTGCTGCTAAGTTGCTTCAGTCGTGTCCGACTCTGTGCGACCCCATAGACAGCTGCCCACCAGGCTCCACCATTCCTGGGATTCTCCAGCAAGAATACTGGAGTGGGTTGCCATTTCCTTCTCCAGTGTAGTATATTAATGCATATATATGGAATTTAGAAAGACGGTAACAACAACCCTATATGCAAGACAGCAAAAGAGACACAGGTGTAAAGAACAGACTTTTGGACTATGTGGGAGAAGGTGAGGGTGTGAAGATATAAGAGAACAGCATTGACACGTGTATATTATGATATGTAAAATAGATGACCAGTGCAAGTCTGATGCATGAAGCTGAACACTCAAAACTTGTGCTCTAGGACAACCCAGAAAGATGTGGTGGGGAAGGAGGTGGGAGGGGGGCTCAGGATGGGGAACACGTGTACACTCATGGCTGATTCATGTCGACGTATGGCAAAATCCACCACAATCTTATAATTAGCCTCCAATTAAAATAAATAAATAAAACAAATCTTGGAGTGTCTAATAAATGCAGAGGTTGTGTGAGGCAATGAATGTATAGAGATAAATACTAAATAGTCCCTGCCTTCAAGGAATGTATAATCATAGTGCAATGTGATAAATATCACAATATACATATAGATAAGAAGACTCTTGAGAGTCCCTTAGACTGCAAGGAGACCAAACCAGTCACTCCTAACGGAAATCAGTCCTGAATATTCATTGGAAGGACTGATGCTGAAGCTCCAATATTTAGGCCACCTGAAGCGAAGAACTGACTCCTTAAAAAAGACCCTGATGCTGAGAAATATTGAAGGCAGGAGGAGAAGGGGATGACAGAGAATGAGATAGTTGGATGGCATCACTGATTCAATGGACATGAGTTTGAGCAAGCTCCAGGAGTTGGTGTCACAAAGAGTTGGACACAACTGAGCCACTGAACTGAACTGGAAGTTACTATGAAACAACAGAAGTAAAGGAAGTTGGGTTAAATTTCTGTTGTGCTCTAGGCATTGTGCAACCATTTTACAGTCAAAACTCTCATTTAATTTTTACAGCCATCCAGGCCTATAGAAATTGAGTTCATAGAAATCTTAGACTTTGACCAATGTCACCTAGCTAGAAAATGTTAGTGTATGAATTCCAAGCTGAATTTGTCAAACTTCAGCCCCATATTCTTTCCATTATTGCAAGTTGCCCAGGTCTCCCTAGGACATGCAGCGGTGGGAACTGAGAAGAATCAGGAAGAGACTGAGAGATGAGATGACATTTAGAAGAAAGAAATGTGGATGAGACACACTGGTCATTTTGTTAGGATTGTCTTTTTGGAGGGAGAGAAAGATACCCTGGTAGAAAACCTTGGGAGCAAAGTGAACACACTCAAGAAATGGCAAGCATTTCAGAGAAATTGAAGTTTAAAGAGAAAAAAAAGTTCAAGCTTAGATATGACTATTCTCAGCCTGAGGACACAGCCATGAGCCACAATGGCATCAGTAATACTCACTTAATGGGCACTACCAGATTAATTCTATAGACACCGCATTTGCTCTCTTCATAAAGCATTTGGATTAAAGTATTTGGATCTACACTTCCTCCACGTACAAGGTGACAATTAATTAAAGGAAACTCAGTCTTCTAAATTATCTTCAATTACATGTCACACATGCTTTGACTGCATGGTCCAGAAACCATCCTTTGCAGTTCACTAATGCTGACAGAGTTCTACCTCTGAGCCACAATGGAAACACAGTGGAACTCTCCGTGGCAAAATGTACTCATAGGATCTCTTACTTTTCTTCTTCAGTTTTCCCTAGCTAAAAGAGCATGTATGTACTTAAAAATGAATGCTAAGATACCTCATGAGTAAAATAATAGGCAATGATGTAACATATCATATATCCTTTCCTCATTCATTCTGATATATATCTTCTAAAAGACAGGATTTAAGTGAGTCTAGTTATTTTTTTTTATCATTTTGCACCTTTATAATGTCAGTGGACACACTGTCATTTTCCCCTCTAGCTAGATGACATCATCTAATTCTTGAATACATATGTGAGCTTACACTGAAAGGCGAACTCAAAGAAATATTGGAATATTGAACATATATTACACCTCTCATGCTTATAAAAATCATATCCACTTCTAGAGACCACTTAGTTTTATTTTTCCTCCCACTGATACTATCTCACATCTGTGGAAATATGAGTGAAAGCTCAACTCACTTGGTAATGGAAAATTGTAGAAACCCTTATGGAGTTAAGTGTCTGATGTAAAAACTGAACAAGAGGCCTTAGGGATAATTCCAAGTAGAATAGGGGTCCCCAGGAGGACATGACCTGAAGTAACCATTTTAAAGACACAGCACACATTTCTTTTTGTGAAACTGTGCTTGGCACCTCATAATGAAAATATCATTTGTGTTTCTCCATGAAAATGAAGTTATATATTTACAATAAAGACTGCATCCTTGCCTTTAGTGTCCTTTAAGCTTTAGAATATAGTCATGCTTCCTTGTGAATCACTGATGGAAAAGAATACCCATATATCCCTTTCAAGTTCTTAGCGCAGATACATACAAGCTAGGGGGGAACACAGCCTTCTGGGTACTCAGTGTCATCTCAAGTGCTTAGATCTGCAAGGAAATGCACCCAAACATTGATCCCTAAAGAAACAGGAGCTGGGTATAAGATTACTCTCTGTTTATCTGAGAAGATAGAATGTGTCCTACAGATTATTTTCACCAGCATCTTTCCCTGGCCTACAACCTATGCTTATCTTTATGATCAGAGCTGTTCTAAGACTTAAATGTGTTCTATAGAATTTCCTCAGGCTTCCCAAGTGGCTCAGTGGTAAAGAATCCACCTGCCAATGCAGGAGATGTGAGTTTGATCTCTTGGTTCAGAAGATTCCCTGGAGGAAGAAGTGGCAACTCCAGTGTTCTTGCCTGGAAAACTCCATGGGCAGAGGAGCCTGGAGGGCTACAGGCCATGGTCTCAGAAAGAGTTAGACACAACTGAACAACACAATGGATTTTTCTCAGTAAAAAAGAAGTTATATTTTCCCTAAGCTTCTATAGGACACAAATTTCAAAACTGCATGGAAATTTCTTTGGGCGCTTATTACTCTTGTCAGCAAAACCATTTTCTGGCCAAGAAAAACTATATGTGGCAAACATATATAAAAGAACTTAGAAGAAGCATTTTCTGTTAGCATGCCCTCCATGTTTATATGATTTTTGAATTATTTCTTTTCTCACTCACATCCCAGAAGATGTTTGCAAGTAGAATCACATTTGGATTGGCTTGACTGTAATTAAATTTTGTTGTACCTGGGCCTCAGTAAATGCAGAGCCATTGCTTCACAAAAGTAGTCACCCAGGAAGGGAAAGATGGACGGTTGCATCTGAGAGTTTTCTCAGCACATGTGTTGGATTAACAGATACTACAGTTGTATGTGAAATGATAGCAGCTAAGACTAAGAGGAAAAGCTTTGGAAGAAGCCTTAAGAAACTGTCACACTGGGACACAGGGAGAAGAAAGGCAAAAAGTAACATGACTTTTCCCCACCAACCAATACTACATGCCTTTCCTCCCATCTGGCTCCTCTGCTGCTAAAATGTGGCTCCTCTGTCCATGGCAGTTCCCACACAAGAGTGCTGGAATAGGTTGCCACCTCCTTCTCCTGGGCATCTACCTGAACCAGGGATCGAACTTGCATCTTCTGTGCCTCCTGCCGCGGCATGTGGATTCTTTACCCACTGAGCCATCAGGGAATCCTTTAAAAAATAAAACTTAAGCAAATATTCAGTTACACTGTAGTAGCAAGCAAGGTGTGGTGTCCTGATTAAAAACATGTTTTGCTGATCACAAATACTGTGCCTGGGTTTATCCTTTTTTAATTTACTATGCTTGAAAGCAGTATTAACCCTAAAAGCACCAGCATTCTAATCTGCAGACGTGTCTGGTTTTGCAGCCATGCTCTATATAGTTGCTGCTAAGTCACTTCAGTCGTGTCCGACTCTGTGCGACCCCATAGATGGCAGCCCATCAGGCTCCCCCATCCCTGGGGTTTTCCAGGCAAGAACATTGGAGTGGGTTGCCATTTCCTTCTGCAATGCATGAAAGTGAAAGTGAAGTTGCTCAGTCGTATCCGACTCTTAACGACCCCATGGACTGCAGCCTACCAGGCTCTTCCATCCATAGGATTTTCCAGGCAAGAGTACTAGAGTGGGGTGCCATTGCCTTAAGCCCATACATTTGCTCACCAAAATGGAGTGACACCACTTTTCGAAGGAGAACCTCAGACTAGTCATCAGGCATTTACTTAGCCTTTTTACACACTTTCAAAAAATCTACACAAATATCTGAAAAGGTCTACCGGTGTGTATTTAGCTGACAATAAGAAAAGAGTTCCATTCCAGGCACTTGACCCTGAATAAAACTTAGTACAAAGCGTTACATGATGCTTGTCAAAAGCATTTGGATAGAATAAATATTCAGAAGAATCATTTCAAGGACGTGCTTCCAGATATTATAAACGAGACGCATGGTCAAGCCAGCTGGGTTAAAGGAGGACCTGCGCTCTTTCGTGTTTCTGCAGGCTCACCTCTGGTGAACGGCTCCTTGGAGTGAGCCTGCACACACGTGCAGTGGCATGCTCTGCATCCGTCCTTAGAGCATCACCCTAGCACAGCCCACGGCCAGGAGTGAGGAATCTGGAGCCAGACTGCTTGGCTCTGTCCTGGGCCAGCCCCTCACTAATTCAGTGATCTTACGCAGGTTTCTTCAAATTCAGTGCCTCTATCCTCATCTGGACCTTCTGAACCCCAGACTAAGAAAGCCTAATTTATTCCACCAATGGAAGAAATTGCGCATTTATTAACTTTTTTTTTTTTAACCCCGGCAGTGCTAGTGGTAAAGAATCTGACTGCCAGTGCAGGAGAGGTAAGAGATGTGGGTTCGATCCCTGGGTTAGGCCCATCCCCTGAAGGAAGGCATAACAGCCCACTCCAGTATTCTTGCCTGGAGAATCCCCATGGAAAGAGGAGCCTGGGGGGCTTCAGTCCATAGAGCTGCAAAGAGTCAGACACAACTGAAGTGACTTAGCACGGCACAGCACTCATTTTTGGCTGCTCTGGGCCTTTGCTGCTGATTGCCGGCATTCTCTGGTAGCGCCAAGCTACTCTCCAGTTGTGGCGTTTCATTCTGGTGGTTTCTTTTGTTGCAGAACACAGGATCTACATGCAGGGACTCACTAGTTGTGGCGTATAGGCTTAGTTGCTCTGGGCATGTGGAATCGTCCCAGACCAGGGATCAAATTGGTGTCTCTTGCATTGCTCGGCAGATTCTTAACCACTGGACCATCAGGCAAGTCCCCATATAGTTTTAAATTAGATGATCTGGTTAAATCAGTTTAAGAAAAATGGGAATTTATGAGATTGTCTCAGACGATCCAGGGGAATGTTGTATAATCTAGCCTCAGGAAGAAAAGGAACAAAGCCTTCTCCAGTCTTCTTAGCTTCAGGAGACCAGAGCTCCTGCGCTTGGCTGAAAGCACCGTGCTGAACACAGTGACCCCTAGTGCAGGCTCTTCTGTTCAAAACTCCAACTGCCAAGCAGGAGGAAACTCGCTGAGCCCTCACTACATGCGAAGTATTGTGCTCAGGGCTTGAGAGGCAGCTGTGAAACAGACAGATGCAGATCGATGTGTATAGTTTAATTCTACACAATGTGAAGACAGCGTCTGGTCCAAAATATACTGGTTTAATGAATGAAAGAAGGAAGGAAGGAAGGAGTGAGTGAATGAAGGAATGAATTCAAGCATTTACCACACAGCATGTTGTGACTCGGGGTGGACATGTGGTCTTCTGCTATGCAGGCACTTAGAAGAAACCCTTAGTAAAAACCCGTTTTCTCTGCCCCTCTTCACAGCCATACTTATCTTTATCTCTTGTTCATTCTTCAGCCAACTGGTAGCCAGTTTCCACTCCATCAGTTCCTAAGAAAGTGTACTTGTCAAGACAATTGATGACCCCACCGTGTTACCAAATTTACTGGGTGATTTTACATCTGCATCTTACATAAATTCTCAGTTGTATATGACATACCAGAACATTCATCCCCTATTAAAATATCTGTTGTCTATGACATCACGGCCTCTCAGATTTTCTCCTGCTTCTGAGAACACTGTATCTCAGATTCCTTCGCTAGTACTTTCCTCTCTTCTGAAACTCTAAATGCGAGTTTTCCTCAAGGTTTACTCTTGGGTATTCTTCACTCATCCCCTCTTCCCCCACTGTTCCTCCTCTTTCTTCTCTGTCTCTCTCTCTTCATATATATGCGTGTGTGTGTATTCCTTTCATAGGTGATCATATCAATCCTATGGTTTTAAATACTATTATTCTGCTAAGTTGCTTCAGTCGTGTCTGACTCTGTGCAACCCCATAGATGGCAGTCCACCAGGCTCCTCCATCCCTGGGACTCTCCAGGCAAGAACACTGGAGTGGGTTCCCATTTCCTTCTCCAGTGCATGAAAGTGGAAAATGAAAGTGAAGTCGCTCAGTCGTGTCTGACTCTTAGCGACCTCATGGACTGCAGCCCACCAGGTTCCTCTGTCCACTGGATTCTCCAGGCAAGAACACTGGAGTGGGGTGCCGTTACCTTCTCCTACTATTATTCTAATGAATCATAAATATATTTAGATTAATCATGAAATAATTTATAATATATAAAGTTGTAATAATCTAATTAACATTCTTTCTCCAGCAGTTCTCATTGCTAGCATTTTCCATGCTATTAAACCTTCACATGTCAGCTTATATTGTAACATCCTCATGGACTGTAAACAGGTCATACTGTTCACAGTCACCAAGCCAGTTGTCCTTTGGACAACATGGGTTTGAACCACAGGGTCCACTTATACCTGGATTTTTTTCAACAGTGGATACTGCAGTAGTCGGATCCAGACTGGTTGAGTTCACGGATTCAGAACCGTGACTACAGAGGAATGACATTTGAAGAGTGTTGACTGTAAGTTCTATGTAGATATTGTCCTGTGCAGAGTGAACAGCCCCTAGCCACTCCATGTTTTTCAAGGGTCAGCTGCATTCGCTTTATTTGCTCTACTCACTTTGTTTTCCTTACTGTATGCTGTGCTGTGCTTAGTGGCTCTGTCTTGTCCGACTCTTTGCACCCCCGTGGACTGTAGCTTGTCAAGCTCCTCTGTCCATGGGGATTCTCCAGGAAAGAATACTGGAATGGGTTGCCATGCCCTTCTTCAGGGAATCTTCCCAACCCAGAGATTGAACCCAGTTTTCCCTCACTGCAGGCGGATTCTTTACCATCTGAGCCACCAGGGAAGCCCAAGAATACTAGAGTGGGTAGCTTTTACCTTCTCCAGGGGATCTTCCTGACCAGGAATCAAACTGGGGTCTCCGGCATTGCAGGCAGTTCTTTACCAACTGAGCTACCAGGGAAGCCCCTTTCCTGACTCTGCCACTAGTCTCTTTCTGAAGCCACACCATTTCTATCGTCATCACTATATCCTCAGTCCATATCACAGGGATAACACTTAAGAGATCTGGGAGTATTTGATTAAGGAATGACTGATGTCTAACCAGGACTCAAGAGTACCCAACCAAGATGTCCGCAGGAAGGAGCTGATGTGTGTGCTGAAGGAAGACTATCCAGGTTGTCTAGGTGGTAAGGAGTGACCTAGTAAAGAGAAGATGTTCCATTACAGGCAGAAGGTGTGGCATGTGCAAGACACTTGCAGACAGGATGTTTAGAAGGATGAGGGCAAGGGGGTGGTATGGTGGTTGGCTGGTCTGTCATTTAAACATTTTTAAAAGGACAGTACAATAGGTCAGTGTTTTAGCTTTCATTTTAGTCAATAAAGCAGAAATAGATGTTTTTCTGGAACTTTCTTGCTTTTTCCATGATCCAGCGGATGTTGGCAATTTGATCTCTGGTTCCTCTGCCTTTTCTAAAACCAGCTTGAACATCTAGAAGTTCATGGTTCACGTATTGCTGAAGCCTGGCTTGGAGAATTTTAAGCATTGCTTTACTAGCATGTGAGATGAGTGCAATTGTGTGGTAGTTTGAGCATTCTTTGACATTGCCTTTCTTTGGGATTGGAGTGAAAACTGTCCTTTTCCAGGCCTGTGGCCACTGCTGAGTTTTCCAAATTTTAGCTTTAAGTTTGGCTTAAAATATTTTAAAGCATATGCATCTGATCATTTATTACTTCTTATAATTACATATTTATTTAACTTTAATTTCCAATTGATGCTTAATTGGCAGTGTCATAACACACTTCAATTTCTAGGTTTTTCTCCAATAAACTACTACAGGACCTGTAAACAACCTGTTGAGAACCTGCTACTTTAAGGAATCTTGTGATCATATCGTAAAAGGAGAGAAAATCTTCCTGACTGTTATTTTTTTTATCCTTTAGATTATTATTGAGGTGCAATGGTCAGGTACTCATTTAGTTTGACATTTTGTTTAATAGAGTGGAAAGTGGCTCAGTGGGGAAATGGTACACATCTGTAGAAGCATTTTTCACCCTCTGTTCCTGTGGCCCTGCTGTTAACAGATGCTGGTGCAGGGAGGGCAGGGAGAAACTCAAGAGGAAGGCTGAGAGAAGTAGAGATGAGATACAGGATGCTGAAAACATCCTGAGGATGAAGGCTTTGTGTTTTTGTAACAACAGTGAATGGATATCAAATAATCTAAAGATATTCAAAATACATTTAAAAAATACTTATTGGCTATTGTCTTAGTTTGCTGGGTTTACTGTAAGAAAACACCATGGGCTGAGTAGTTTAAACAACAGAAATTTATTTTCTCTCCGTTCTGGAAGTGGCTGGAGGCTGGAAGTGCAAACCAAGGTGTTGGCTGAGTTGGCTCCTTCCCGGGGCTGTGAGGGAAGGGCCTGGTCCAGGCCCCTCTCTTCGCCTTGCAGATGGCCACCTTCTCCATGCGTCTGTTCATGTCATCTCCATTCTATGCTATTTCTGAGACCCGTTCACTTTGCATAAAGGCACTGGCCATATCAGATTGCGGCTAACCCTAATGACCTCATTTGAATTTACTTATGTAAAGACCCTGTATCCAAATAAAGTCACTTTCTGAGTCACTGGAGATTAACAATTCAGTATATGAATCTGAAGGGACACAATTTAGCCCATGCAGAAAATGGATTAGGGTGAGTTTTGAGTTGGAGTCAAGAACGGTTACAAAGGCAGTGAGTAAAACAGGTGAGAAATGCTGTGAGTGGGTCTTGATTCTTGGATATGTCTGTATAAAAGTATATATAAGTGGATTGGAGAGTTGTTTAGGAATGCAAATTTGCAAATACTGGTCATTGTTTGGATGGCTGGGTCAGGGAGAAAGTGGAGTTAAAAATGCTTCTGTAAGCTTTCAGCATAAATCACTGTGAATATTGGTTCTATCCACAATATGAGGACTTCAAGAAGAGTTTGAAGATGATGATTTCTCTTTTGGGTATGATGACTTTAGATGTATGGAGAATAACCGAGAGAAAAGATAACCAAGAAAAAATGGGTGAGAATATGAGCTGGAAATCACAGTTACATACTCAGCTTGTTTATTTCCTGTCTTTTTCCCCTAAAATAAGCATGTAGGCTGCAATTGGTTTGTTGAGTGTTTTAGCAGCATCTCACAAGTTGTGATGTTCAACAAATCCATACAGAGCATCTGCTATGCCAGGCACTGTCTGGATCGTTAGAGGTTTTTCAGGGCATAAACTAGAAAAGATCCCTGCCTTTATTCCTGTGTAAGAAGACACATAGTAAAAAATAAATGTATGATAAATATGTCAAATGTGTACTGTGTTAGCAGGTGGTAAATGCTATTTTAAAAGATAATTAACTTGAGTTCATGAGATCAGGAGTACCACAGGGCCTGGGGATGAGGGAAATCATGCAATATTAAATAGGTTTGTAGTCAAGTCTTGATAAGAAGGAGTAATTTTAGGAAAGACTTGAAGATAGTGAAGTAATTCACCAAAAGTTTCTCTGGAAGAAAAGAGTTCTAAGTAGAGGGAGGAGCTAGACCATACGTCTGGAAAAGGGTTCACACTGATGTATTGCAGGAGCAAAGAGACTGGAGTGGAGTAAGCACATGGGAGGAACGGGGTATAAGACTGGGGAGGTGGTGGAGGGGACGCCCATGACAGCCTGGGAGACCATTCTAAGGCTTTTCTTTTTCTCCTTTTAAGCTGCGCTGGGTCTTCACTGTGGCGAGTGGGCTTTCTAGTTGCAGGGTGCAGGCTCTGTAGTTGGGGCACATGTGCTTAGCTGCCCCATGGCACGTAGGATCTCAGTTCCCTGAGCAGGGATCGAATCCTGCATTGGAAAGCAGATTCTTAACTGATGGACCATCAGCTCAGTCCCTTTGCTTTTAAATGAAGTGGCAGGCAGGGAACGAATCCTGCTTTGGAAAGTGAATTAATTCTTCACTACTGGACCATTAAGGAAGTCCCTTTGCTTTTAAATGAAGTGGCAGGGCATTGCATGATTTTGACAACTGGTGACAGGATTCAATTTGCCACATAAAGGATCGTGTTGGCTATAGTGTTAAAAATAGACCACAGTGGGACCAGGGTAGACCAGTTAGAAGGGGCTGATAGAAGATGGTAGCTTACACTAAGGGCAACTAGTCTTATCTGGGATATGTTTTTTAAAAGTAGGGCCTCAAGGTTTCTTCACACACTGAATGTGTGTTTAAGAGAAAGAGGAGGCAAGAATGATTCTAAGTCCTTTGGCCTAAGAACCTGAAGACAGGGAAACCTACAAATGGAGTAGCTATGGTAGGGAAATTAGATGTTTGCACAGCCAGGCTATGTATGAGATGTGTGCTTATCAAAAGTGATTACGCTGAGTGGGTATTGAATGAACAAATATATGGTATCCTGAATGGATCTGTCCTGATGAAACTGGGATTTATGAAATTCATTTGTATTGTGGTCTAAAAATGTGATTTTTCTTTTATTGACTATTTTAGACCAATTAGCATACTTTTTCTATATGATTATTTTGTGTTTCATTCATGTTTGTAAAGAATGCAGTCTCTACTGGTTGTTCACCTTGATATATGTATCAATTTTTTTAATCTACTTGACTTATCAATAAATTACATGTGATTATGTGTATATGTGTGTGTTTATATATGTCAGTTCAGTTTAGTTCAGTCACTCAGTCGTGTCCGACTCTTTGCGACCCCATGAATCGCAGCACACCAGGCCTCCCTGTCCATCACCAACTCCCAGAGTTCACTGAGACTCACGTCCATCAAGTCAGTGATGCCATCCAGCCATCTCATCCTCGGTCATCTCCTTCTCCTCCTGCCCCCAATCTCTCCCAGCATGAGAATCTTTTCCAATAAGTCAACTCTTTGCATGAGGTGGCCAAAGTACTGGAGTTTCAGCTTCAGCATCATTCCTTCTAAAGTAGACTAACATAAATTTAGAATATCTAATCCTGGATAAACCAGACTAATTAGTACACTAGAAAAATTAGTGGACTATTTCTGATTAGTATTTTGTTTATCTGTTTTCACCACCCTATTCCTAATTCTCAGTTTTAAGTTGCTTTGACTATCTCTCTCTGCCTGGTTTCTATCCACTCATGATCTCTGAATTTAATTTTATGAGTTTAATCAGTTTATAATAGTTTTGTTTTATATAGACTTTTTGTTGAATTATAACATTCAGAAAACCCCAAAATCATGCACAGGCACTCAATGAATTTTCACAAACAGTGCACCTCCGTGACACCAACATAAAAACAAAAAAAACTACCATATCCTAAATGCTTCCTTACAGCCTTTCCAAGACCTCTTCTCCACCCAGCTTATACACCAGCCTGACTCCTAATCTTGTAGATTAATTTAGCCTGCAATTTTGAAATGTATATAGTGTCATATAGTATATATTCTTTTTTGTCTGAATAGATATAGGGATGGATATGTGGCTAGAGCTGTGATAAAACCAAGTATAGCAAGCTATTAATGGTATGATCTCAGTGGTAATTATTTTGCTGTTTACTGTAAACATTTTTTAAATTTTTGCTGTATTTTTGAAAATTGTCACAATACTATCTTAGAAAAATGTGCTGTTATATTCTGCCAACTTTCTAGGAAAAGTGAGGTGAAAACTGTAAGAGCTTACCAATTGGTATAGGGACCTGCTAGTTCTAGGCTTTCAGCATCCCTCTGTGGTTTGCAGCACCCTTTGCAGATCTTTCTCTGTAACTGAGAAGAATGGCTCCCTGCAAAATTCACAGCTGCCCAAATGTTCTTAACAGTCATCTTACATTCTCTATTCTGATTCTGCATGAATTGAATCACCACCTAATTTTCGGATAATTTCTCGAAGAAGAGTGAACATAGTAATTTAGATCCATGTTTGATAAGTATCTTTCTCATTGTAAATTAACATTATTTTTCATTAGAAAACAGAGTTGTCTGAATTTGGTTTCCTGAATAGCTCAAGACAAATTACCCATTAAGATCAGTCCTCATGACATTCAGGAAGAGGCTGTATGCCTAAGACAATGTCTTCAATGCCTAATAGCAAACTACAAAGTCCCAATTAGATAATCTGATGGTCTCTTTACACTTATTAATATCGTGTGCAAATAAAGGGTGCTTTAAGGTCTCCATTTCCATGAACTTGCTTCAAAACTAATTGGGATAAAAATATATCTGTTTAATTTCTCTTTCAAACAGAATATGCAATTCCCATATCAACAATATTACAGACATTTTGGATACAGAAATAGTCTTGTTGTAAAATGGCTATTGTATTATTCATTAAAGTAGGATTCTGTTATCTCTCATCACCTCCGGATGGTAGTATTCCACTTTTTTTTTTATTTTAGGCTGCTTTTCTTAAAAAGTAATGTTAACATTATAAAAATTTTCCCAATTTAACTTTGCACCTCAGTTGGAAAAAAAGCAAATTTACATATTCAGCAATATTGAGTATATGTTTCTTCTCCTTCTGCTGAAAAGGACCTCTGTGATCAGATTGGACCCACTTGGATAATCCACAATAATCTCCTCATATCAAGGCCCCATGTTCCCTAACATGTTAATAAATTCCTTATCAAAATACATTTTGCAAAACTATGGATGCATGTTTTAGGGTACAGTGAATCTTCCCCCAGAAGAAAACTTGAAAGCAAATTGCTAAACTTAAATTTTCTCTCTAAAATTCTAGAGAGCGCCATTGAGATTATGCAGAGACAATGAATATCCTTATGACTTTCTTTATTACAACTATTACGATGCTCAACTTGGGCTAAACTAAATTAAATTGCCTTTCAATAGTCTTTTAATGGAAAAGCCACAGGGTGGCCATACATGTGTTTTGCAAAATTGTAGTTTCTTTTTCCCCCCTTTAGCAGATTTAAGAACATAATGTGTACCATATTCTCTTCCAAGCACTGGAAATGAAAATGCACATAATAGGCACAACCCACATAAGAGGCAAAGTACATAATTTACCAGGCGAAGTCCAAACACTGAAATTCCTATCATTAAGAACCGTGCTTGTACTTTCTAAGTTCCTTCAGTTCCATTTTCAGGTGGAAGATCATACATATTAAATATACGGTTCAGCCCTAATGCCATTAGTAGGTGAGGAAGAGCATGCATTAGCTTCCGTCACTGCTGTAATCAACTACCACAAACACACTGGCTGGAAACAACACACATTTATTACAGCTCCTGGAACTCAGAAGTCCAGGATGTGTCTCCCTTTCCAAAATCAAGTTATCAACATGCCCACATTCCTTTCTGGAAGTTCTAATGGGAAATCCATTTCTTGACCATTTCCAGCTCCTCGTGGCTGCCCATCCTTGTTGATGGTCCCCTTCCATCTTTAAACCCAGCCAGGTTGGACTGAATGTCTTTTGTGCTGCCGTCCATTTAGTTCTCCCCCTTCTCCCTTCCTCTGCTTATAAGGACCTTTGTGATTAGACTGGGCCCACTTGGATAATCCACAATAACCTCCTCATATCAAGGCCCCCTGTTTAGCAAACTTAATTCCCTTTTCTCAGGTTCCCTAACATGTTAACAAATTACAGAGATTAGGATGCACACATCTTGGGGAGCACTTATTCTCCCCACCACTATCAGTCACTGTGCCAGCAGAGTGTGAGTGCCACAGCGGCTCAGAGCAGGGTGTTGAAGCCTCAGTAGCGTCAACATGGTGGTGCCAGAGACAAGAGGCATACAGAGGGTTAGAACCCAAGCAGGGTGAAGGGTCCACTTCCATAGGAGTGCTGTCACGTGGGGAGTTAGGTCCCCAGGAGGGTGAAGCAGGCTTTGAGGTGTGGGAGCAGGCTGGCATCTGGTGTTGGAACTGAGAGGTGTAAGGAGGCATCCACGCCTGGGGGCATGCCATGCAGTACTGGAGGCTTCCCACGCACGGGGCTGTCCCGGCATCAGCGCACAGAGCCCAAGCGAGGTGTCACGTCTAGGGGACGATGAAGACTGGCTTGGAGGTTCAGAGCCCGAGCTGGTTGTAGAGGGCACCTCCACGAGAGGTGGCCCAGTGCGGGCTGTTAGAGCCGTGGAGGAAAGCCGGCTCCGGGCAGGGAGTGGCCTGGCTTGGGATGTCAGAGCCATGCGGATAGACGAACTTGGGGGAGGGCATCTGACATGGAGACTAGGGCGTGCAAGGTACTGTGCCTGGGGACGGAGCAGACTGAGGCGCAGAGCCCAAGCAGAATAAAGAGGAAGTCTGCATAGAATGGGGTGGCTGAGCTGTGAAAAGAGCTTCCTGCCCCAGGGCAGGGGCCCACAGGTGAGACAGAGCCTTGGCCATTCAAGAAGAATAGACATACATAAAGTTGAGTCGCTCAGTCGTGTCTGACTCTTTGCGACCCCATGGACTGTAGACCACCAGGCTCCTCCGTCCATGGGATTCTCCAGGCAAGAATACTGGAGTGGGTTGCCATTGCCTTCTCCAGGGGATCTTCCTGACCCAGGGATCAAACCTAGGTCTCTCGCATTGGAGGCAGACACTTTAACCTCTTAGCCACCGGGGAAGAGCCCCAAACAGGGTGTTGGACTGTAGCAAAGGGGAGGGGGTGTCCTGTGACCAACACGGAGGCGTAGAGCCCAGGAAGGGTGGAAAGGGCATGCGTGCAGAGGAGCATCCTGGCCTGGGGAGACAGCAGTGTGAGAGGGGCATCTATCTGGGGGGAACTGGAGGTGCCAGATGAGAGAGACTGGTGACAGACGAGGGAAATCGTGAAAGGCAGCCAAGTTTCTCATTGTCTGACTAGTCGGATGTCTAAAGGGGAAAGCTAGTGCAAACCATGTAGTATTAAATGTGGTGTAATCCCACAGCTTTCAGTAGGTAAATAGTTAACCCAGTGTAAATACATGTATGTGTGAGTACGCTTATATGCCTATCCACTGATGGGGCCTGGGAACAACGACACCCTAGTAATAATGAACACATGTAGTTCTTAGATATTGAATTCTACATCCCATTGTCCAGTAAAAGGAACTCAAATTTTGGGATGAGAAATTGCTAATTTCAAGGCTGGAGTTACAACCTGAAATAAGATGAGCGTAGACATCTGGTTTCCAGAAAGGAAGTGCTCAAAGCACGATAGTGCTTAGTCGCTCAGTCGTGTCCGACTCTTTGCACCCCCTTGGACTGAAGTCCGCCAGGCTCCTCTGTCCATGGGGGTTCTGCAGGCAAAAATACTGGAATGGGTAGTCTTTCCCTTCTCCAGGAAAGAATGATAGGGGCATGTCCAAAAGAAACTGAAGCCAGCAGCAATGGGCTCCCATTGGCCAAATGAGGAAAAATGTAAGCATCAAAATAAAGGACAACAGTGTATAACTCACTGAATAAAATCGGAAATCTGGAGTCCTTAACACATGTAAACAAATACATGAATAAATGGACATTTTTAAATATAAAAGGATATTTACATAGCTCAAAGTATCTCTCCCAACAAAACATACTTTGTAAAGCTGTAACTTTATAGTAGAGAGACTGGGCAACACTGCCTAGCCTTTCTCAATTAGGATGCCACACCTGAGTCAAAGAACACACATTTGAGAGATTATGTTCTCAATTCTTCCAAGAATGGTACAATCTTAAATGCATAAGAAATAAGTAAGTTCACTACATACAATGAATGTTTAGAGCAGGACTTAACAAAGTACAGTGTATAAGACAAATCCAGGCAGCTATCATTTTTTGGTATTTATCATGAACTTAAAATGACTTCTTACATTTTTAAATGGTTGAAAAAGACAAAGAAAAAAGAAAGAAAAACAAGGATATGATTTTGTGATATGTGAAAATTGTCTGAAATTCAAGTCTCATTGTCCATTAATAGAATTTTACTGAAATGCCTACCCTGGGCTTCCCTGGTGGCTCAGCTGGCAAAGAATCCACCAGCATTGTGGGAGACCTGGGTTCAGTCCCTGGGTTGGGAAGATCCCCTGGAGAAGGGAAAGGCAACCCACTCCAGTATTCTGGCCTAGAGAATTCCAGGGACTAGACAGTGTCAGACTTTATTTTGGGAGGCTCCAAAATCACTGCAGATGGTGACTGTAGCCATGAAATTAAAAGATGATTATTCCTTGGAAGGGAACTTATGACCAACCTAGACAGCATATTCAAAAGCAGAGACATTACTTTGCCAACAAAGGTCCATCTAGTCAAGGCTATGATTTTTCCAGTGGTCATGTATGGATGTGAGAGTTGGACTGTGAAGAAAGCTGAGCGCCAAATTGATGCTTTTGAACTATGGTGTAGGAGAAGACTCTTGAGAGTCCCTTGGACTGCAAGGAGATCCAACCAGTCCATTCTGAAGGAGATCAGTCCTGGGTGTTCATTGGAAGGACTGATGCTAAAGCTAAAACTCTGATAGTTTGGCCACCTGATGCTAAGAGTTGACTCACTGGAAAAGACTCTGATGCTGGAAGGGATTGGGGCAGGAGGAGAAGGGGACGACCGAGGATGAAATGGCTGGATGGCTTCACTGACTTGATGGACATGAGTTTGGGTGAAATCTGGGAGCTGGTGATGGACAAGGAGGCCTGGCTTGCTGCAATTCATGGGGTCGCAAAGAGTTGGACACGACTGAGTGACTGAACTGAACTGACTGATACAGTCCACGGGGTCACAAAGAGTCGGACTCGACTGAACGACTTTCACTTTCACTCACGTCACTGAAGCGCAACCAGAGCTGTCTGCACGTTATCTATGGCTCTTGTTACAGTTGCCTAAGTTATTACTGTCTGGTCATTTACAGAAAAAACTTGCCAAGCCCAGTCTTAGCATATTAGAGGTTAATTCTCTCATAGAATCTTTGCTTGAGAAAAACTGAACCAAAGTGATTATCATCAGTAATGAAACAAAGTGAAAGTGTGTATCACAGAATAGGATGCAGGAGTTAATGGATATTCAATTATGTAAAATATTTTTTCTTTACCTAAAGAGATAATTTGTTAATTATATTGACTGATTTTAAAATGAAACAATCTTGCTTTCCTGAGATAAACCCACTGGAACATGATCTGTTATCTCGCTTTAATATTGCTATATTTTCTACTGTTTGATCAAGGATTATTATGTCTTTTTAGTGAGGAATATTAGTCTTTAATTTTCTTGTAATTTTTTTTTCTGCTTTTGGTGTCTGCCTTATTTGGGATGCAGGATGTTTGGGGTGTGTGTCCTCCCCTGCTGTCTCTTGGAAGTTTATATGGAATTGGTATTACCTTTTCCTCCAGTATTTGGTAGAATTTACTAATGAAATCTTCAGAGCTGGCGGTCATCAGAACTCTGGGGATTATTCTGCCTTTTCTTTAATGTGATTCTCTTCGCGTCTCAGATAATTTCTTCCTGCATATGCGCTTGTTGGTGCTTGGCTAAAGGCTTGAGAGACCCCTCCCCTCTGGAAATTCGTAATATTTTTTCTGTTTAACTCCTTTCTTCTTGTTATTTGGCCCTCCATGTCCAGAGGCCTGGTGGGCTACAGTTCATGGGATCGCAGAAGAGTCGGATATGACTTAGTGACTAAACAGCATGTCTGACTTAGCCTCCAAAATCCAACTCTGTTTCCTGAAAGCATAGCAATCACTGGGCTCTGTTTGGTCTCTCCCTCCCAATCTCTTCTCTATGGCCTAGAAACTATCTCCAGGCAGTCGGCTGGAGACAATTATAGTGCTTGTATCATTTGTTTCTCTTCTGTTGAAGATGACTCTGTGAACTGCCTGTTATCCAAAGTCCAAACAATGCTCTTATAGTAGACACTTCTGAAAAGCTGGCTTCAGGTGGGAAAGTAAGTTGGCTTCTATTATATCTTCATGACGAAGAAATAAATAAAAATTACTCTAAAACAAGAAATTAAAATTAATTACCATAAATTTTGAAGCCTATAATAAGAGATTCCATATCATAAGAGATTAAGCAGGGCAAAATAATCAGGTTCATTTCACTCATATATATGTACAACTTCTAGTTAGTGATATAATCGTTTCCCTCTAAAAGAAGCAACATTCTCTTCAAAATAAATAAACATTATATGATAATTCTACTTTACCATGAAATTCCTGAAAAACAAGTAACTTTTCTGAATGTTTTTCCTCCTAAGAGAAACATCTACAATAGAACACTAAATCCATTTATATCAAAAACACTACCATCATCTTATGAATTTTATCAAATTTATTGGATTAACAATTATATTCTTTTTATATAATAGACAAGGCACATCCACAATCTATTGAGAAATGTTCTGTTATATTGCAGTAGTAATGCCAGGAACAGTCTTTTCACAGCACCTCCTAAATTGCGGTTTCCAGTTATATAATTGTCCAACTGAACTTAATGTTATAATTAGAATTCAGCAACTGGTAAAATCATGGATGCTTTTTTCATTTAATAATTAGAATAATCTCTCTCATAATATCATGTTTATTAATCATAATAAGAAGGGAAAATATGAAATGCCTTAAAAAGGAGCCAGCTGTATGAGTGATATGGGCAATATTCACTATTAGTAAGCAGGAGTAAATATTTGATATTAGGAAGCATTTTTCTAAAAAAGTCATATTAGGAAATATATGGCTACAATGTGAATGATGAAAGAGAAAAATATGGAAAGAAAAAAATGTTTTATTTTGATGAATATTAATAAGCAGGAACAGTCACTAAGAAAAATATCAACTTGAAAATAAATGAGAAAATGCAGTGCAGGTGAGGAAAGAGAACAAATAACTTTGCGGTTAAATACAAAGCATAAACTTGATGGTGCTGAATAATAATTTTCCAGTACATAAATATTTCATACAGTAAATCACATTTCTCTTCTATTATATTGTTGAATGACATCATGAATCTCTCCTCTTCAAAATGCTGAATTAAAAAAAAAATCCTTAGTGTTGGCCCTCAGCCCTATACACCTACAAAAAGGTTCCACTTTGGGCTCCATACTTTAGAAAACCCACATATTTCAAACCAAATAAAAGAACAAATAGAATACATTTACTAAAGAACATGAGGACACCTCTGCACATGGGATCAGCTCCCAGTGCCAACAGGATGTGTCTTGGAACTCCACGTATCATTTCTTATTCAGATGCCAGTGAATTATTTCTCATATCTTAGTCCATTTGTCCTTTTAACAAAGGGTGACTGCATTTAAATGCCAAGATTTATAGGTTGTGCATTTGCTGATAGGGTAATATTTTGTGGGGTTGGAGAGGATGTGGGTGATGGGAGTGCTTAGGTAAGAGAAAGGCTAATTAATTTGAAAATTCGTTCTTATAGACGATATAAATACAGTTGATTCTTTTTTAAGCTTTTATTTTACATTGGAGTATCATTGATTTGCAGTGTTCTGTTAGTTTCAGGTGTGCAGCAGGGCGATATAGTTATACATGTATCTATTCTTTTTCAAACTCTTTGCCCATTTAGGTTACTACAGGGTACTGAGCAGAGTCTTCTGTGGTCTACAGTTAGTCCTTGTTGGTTACCTATTTTAAAATAGCAGGGTGTATATGTCAATCCCAAACTCCTAGTCTATCCCTGCCCCCCCAACCCACCCCTCTGCCCTGGAAACTGTAAGTTCATACTCTAAATCAATAAGTCTGTTTCTGTTTTGTAAATAGCTTCATTTGTATCATTTATTTTCGACTTCACATATAAGCCGTATAATATGATATTTGTCTTTCTCTGATTTTTTTCACTTGTAGCATGATAATCTCCAGGTCCATCCACATTGCTGCATATGGCATTGCTTCATTCTTTTTAAGGGCTAGGTAATATTCCATTGTATGCATGCACCATATCTTCTTTATCCAGCCATCTGTCAATGGACTTTTAGGTTGCTTCCACGTCTTGGCTATTGTGAAGAGTTGCAGCAGTGAACAACGGGCTGCATGTTCAAACCATGGATTTCTTTGGATATCTGTCCAGGAGTGGGATTGCTGGATCATATGGCAGCTGTGTTTTTAGTTTCATAAGGCACCTCCATACTTTTCTGCATAGTGGCTATACCAACTTACATTCCCACCAGAGAATGTAGGAGGTCTCCTTTTTCTCCACATCAGCATTTATTATTGGGGTACATGCATCTTTTTCAGTTTTGATTTCCCTTTTATCCACACCCTCTCCAGCATTTATTGTTTAGAGATTTTTTGATGATGGCCATTCTGAAGTGTGAGGTGATATGTCATTATAGTTTTGATTTGCATTTCTTTAATGATGAGCAGTGTTGAGCATCTTTTCATGTGTTTGTTGGCCATCTGTATGTCTTCTTTGGAGAAATGTCTGTTTAGGTCTTTTGCCCATTTTTTTAAATTGGGTTATTTGTTTTTTCTGATATTGAGTTGAATGAGCTGCTTGTATATTTTGGAAATTAATCCTTTATCAGTTGTTTCATTTTTGTATTCTTTTTGTATTCATTTTGTTTTCCCATTCTGAGGGTTGTCTTTTCTCCTTGTTAATATTTCCTTTTTTAATATATGTCTGGTTTGGTATTAGGGTGACGGTAGCCTCATATAATAAAATGGGGCTTCCCTGGTGGCTCAGAGGTTAAAGCATCTGCCTCCAATGCAGGAGACCTGGGTTCAATACCTGGGTTGGTAAGATCCCCTGGAGAAGGAAATGGCAATCCACTCCAGTATTCTTGCCTGGAGAATCCCATGGATGGAGAAGCCTAGTAGGTTACAGTCCACGGTGTCGCAAAGAGTCAGACACGACTGAGCAACTTCACCTCACCTCACCTCAGTCTCATATAATGAGTTTAGAAGGGTTCTTATCAAATTATGTGGAATAGTTTCAGAAGGATAGGTGTTCACTCTTCTTTAAATGTATGAAAAAATTCACCTGTGAAGTCATCTGGTCCTGGACTTTTGTTTACTGAGAATTTTTAAATCATAGTTTCAAATTTTCCATACTTATGATTGGTTTCTTCATATTTTCTGTTTGTTTTTGGTTCAGCCTTTGGAGATTGTACCTTTCTAGGAATTTGTATGTTTCTTCTAAGTTGTCCATTTTATTGGCATATAGTTGGTTGTAGTAATCGCCTACAATTCTTTGTATTTCTGTGGTGTCTATTGTAACTTCTCCTTTTTAATTTCTAATTTTACTGATTTGAGCTATTTCCCTCTTTTTCTTGATGAATCAGGCTAAAGGTTTTTCAATTTTCTTAAATTTACTGAATCCGATGTGTGGTCTAGCATGTGATCAACCTAGGAGAATGTTACATACTGTTACATACTTGGGAGAATGTGTATTCTGCCGCTTTTGGATGGAATGCTCTACAAATATCAGTTAAGGGCATCTGGTCTTATTGTTGTTGTTCAGTCACTCAGTTATGTCCAACTCTGACCCCATGGACTGCAGCACACCAGACTTCCCTGCCCTTCACCGTTCCCAGAGTTTGCTCAAACTCATGATCATTGAGTTGGGGATGCCACCCAACCATCTTGTCCTCTACCATCCCCTTCTCCTGCCCTCAGTCTTTCCCAGTATCAGGGTCTTTTCCAGTGAGTCAGCACTTCATATCAGGTAGCTACAGTATGAGAGTCTACTGTGCCATTTAAGTCCTGTGTTTCCTTATTGATTTTCTCTCTGGATGCTCTGTCCATTGATGAAAGCAGGGTTTCAAAGGCCCCCACTATTTCTGCACTACTGTTAACTTTTCCTGTTATGGCTGTTAGCATTTGTCTTATATACTGGCATGCTCCTATGAGTCAAACTATAGTTACAGTTGCTGTATCTCCTTTTTGGATTGATCACTTTATCATTGTGTAGCGAAATGGCAACCCATTCCAGTGTTCTTGCCTGGAGAATCCCAATTATGGGGGAACCTGGTTGGCTGCTGTCTATGGGGTCACACAGAGTCGGACAAGACTGAAGTGACTTAGCAGTAGTGTTTCTTATAACAGTCTTTAAAGTCTATTCAATATTTACAGTATTGAATATTGTAAAGAATTCAATACACAATTCTTGAATAGTGTATCATTTTGCAGTAGTTTCAAGCGTCTGTCCTTAAATTTTGTGTTTCAGTGTGGCTTTGCAACGATTCATGAGTTAGCAGAGAACTCATATCAGTTGCAGATGGTAACTGAATAATAGTTTGCAATACTCCACAAATCATTTTACTCTTTAATTTAAATAAATATGGAACTACATGCAAAATACTTGGAGTATAAAATTCTTTCAATTCTTTAATCTAGTTTAACTCTAAAATTATGATTTTAAAATATTTAGTAAAATTTAAATAAAATTTTAAAACAAATTTATGTAAGCTTTCTTTAAATAATTTTTAATTTACATTTTAAAAATTTAAATATTTTACATAATTTTAATTTTTAAATCTTAAGAGAAATAGTTTTTTAATGTGCATTTAAGTGCTTTAATGTTTCACTGAAACACAATAAACATATAGAAGTAGATGTAGTGTAGTTCTATGAACTTTAGTAAACTATACAGCCAAGTAATCAATATCTAGATGAAGAAGGAAAACACAGTCTGCACCTAGGAGTTGCATAATCCTTTCTCCCCATCATTACATCATTACAATCCCTTCATCTTTTATATAGAACATAAAATATCAATAATTATAGGAGTAGCATTCCCTCATATTCAGAGGTGCCCCCAAGACTCAAGAGGAAGGGATTATATGGGGCCTATGTGCCAGGGAGTGGAAATTATATGCAGCATATTATAATTTTGCCCACCATAGTAGGCTGTCCATTTTCAGATGTATTTTTAAAGTATTTTAGGGTATTATTTAATATGTGATATATATTTATATTTTAAAATGAGTCCCTTTAAAGTAAAATCACACACATAATGGGTCATTAAGGTGAGGCCAGAATACAAGTATTCTAACATAAAAGCCAGTGATCTTTCTAGTATATTGGGCTCCCATGGTGGCCCAGAAGGTAAAGAATCTGCCAGTAGTTCAGGAGACCTGGGTTCCATCCCTGGGTCTGGAATATCCCCTGGAGAATGGAATGGCAACCCACTCCAATATTCTTGCCTGAATTCCATGGACCTGGTGGGCTACAATCCATGGGGTCACAAAAAGTCAGACATGACTGAACGACAACACTTCCACAAAATCCCAAATCCACTGATCTGTCTAATATATTAAGCTATGCTCACCCTGTTGTCTTCCAAATGTCATTGTTTATTTATTATTGACACATTTTATATATGACAATGGAACTAACAATTTTAGGAATATGGGTATTTCCTTAAAAAAATAACTCTATAGACCTTTCACATTGGAGAACGAAAACTTTTATTTAATCTGAGGATAGTTAATAATCACTATGCATATTGAGTAACAGATATTGTTAACCAGTTCTGTGCTTAGAGATCCAGAAAAGCCACACTGGGCACCACTCTAAATGGCATCTATCCAGTAGAGAATAAAATGGACTCACATCTCTTGTTTTAGTCTGATTCATATGGCTTAGAGTGTTTGTCTCACATTTTAACCACCAAGTGAATTGAAGGACCTCAGATTCTATGCTCCATTAAAAATAGCTTTTTAGTAATCAAGCAACTATCCTCTTCCTATTTAAAATATTCTATGCTCCATTAAAAATAGGTTTTTAGTAATCAGGCAAATATCCTCTTCCTATTTAAAATATTACAGGACAATTATCTACAACATTTTATTCAAGACACATGGACTGACAGACTTGCAAATTATGACCTGAGCACTGTCCTACCTAATGCAGGTTCCAGTTGATGAATATGAGGATTGGGTGTTTACTTATTGCAGAGGTTAGAGTCAGATCCTCTTAAGAGGCACTTTTAGCCTCATTCTGCAAGAATCTACCCAATAGGAGAGTTGAGGCATTGCCAGGACCATTGGAACCAGCTCTTTCATCCCACACAATTTCCCAGTTGTCCATGTCTGCCAAAATAAGAAGGCAATAATTGTGGTAGGAGACAGGCAACCAGGCTCAGAGAATTCATGACAGATTCACCGTGCCAAGACATCTCAGATGCTCCCTGAAGCAGCCTCAGAAAACACCACTCACTTACCCTCATCTGGAAACTGCAACTGCTTCTTACAGAATATTCTGTGGCTGAAGCTGGCAGGGGTAAAGTTTCCACAGAGCAAACAGAGTAAATACATGCAGTGTCTGCTTTTTTAAAAGGTAGATAAAATTGCTTGTTTCCAGCTGCTGGTAGAAAAAATATAGTTGTCAACATTTCCCTAGGAAAATTGTGATTCTTGTATTTCATGAAATTGGTGGCTCAGTCATGTCTGACCCTTTGTCACCCTGTGGACTATACAGTGGAATTCTTCAGGCCAGAATACTAGTGGGTAGCTCTTCCCTTCTCCAGGGGATCTTCCCAACCCAGGGACTGAACTCAGGTCTCCGGCATTTCAGGTGGATTCTTTACCAGTGGAGCCACCAGGGAAGCCCAAGAATACTGGAATGAGTAGCCTATCCCTTCTCCAGGGGATCTTCCCAACCCAGGAATCAAACCAGGGTCTCCTGTGTTGCAGGCAGATTCTTTACAGATGAGCTACCAGGTAATCCCTGATATTAACCAAGTTAAGTGTACTAATCAATATACCCAAAGTACCAGAATAGACATAAAAAAGAAAACTTTTTGAAAATAAGTAAACCATTGTTGAAGCATTATGGCTGTTCCCATTGATTTCCAATTCTGTGGAATAATCAAAGATTTCCACATTTGGAAGGAATGTTAGAGATGATTTAGGCATCTTAGGGTCCTTTTTCAACAAGGAAAAGAAATCCAGAGATGCAAGATAAGTTATTCAGATTCACAACGCTAGGTCATGGTAAATTCAGAGCTAGGCCTTGATTCTGGTGTCACCAAATTAGCATCGGGGCATAGGTACACTCTTCAGATTAGGTCCTGCCCTCAGTTCAAGCGAGGGCCCCATGCTCTGCCCACCATGTGTCCCTCTACAGTGAACAAAGCACGCTGGAAACTCTTTGATTTCCTCTGTGGTCAAGCACGGCTTCCCTGTAACCTGAACTCCAGTCCCCCACTTTCAGTCGTTCAGTAGATGTAAGCTAAGGTGATAAAACATCTCTCTTTACAAACTGAATAGACTCTGTGTTATCCAGAGAGATCACAGCACTTCTGATTCTGAGGTCAGCAACTCCAGCATCATGGAGAGCCTTCTATGGTTTTGCTGAGACCCGCAAGACCTCTTATATTTTTTAGAGCAAGTTCTGAAAACACCCTGGACTCCTGAACAAATTTCCCAACAGTTTAACATCCCGTAGCAGAATAAGTCATCTAGATCTTGCCATCACTTCTTGCTTCAATCCCATTGGTTTTTTTGTTTGTTTTACATGAACCCTTTTGCTTCTTCTTCTCATTATTATCTTACTATCCTCCTTTCTTTCTTGAGAGCTTCCCAGGTGGCTCAGGGGTAAAGAATCGGACTGCAGTGCAGAAGCTGCAAGAAACGAGGATTAGATCCTGGGTCGAAAGATCCCCTGGAGTAGGGAATGGCAACCCACTTCAGTGTTCTTGCCTGGAGAATTCCAAGGACAGAAGAGCCTGGTGGGCTATAGTCCATGGGGTTGAAAAGAGTTAGACACAGCTGAGCACACATTCATACAAATGCATTCTTCCTTAGAGATTCCCACCAGTTTAATATAATGAGCACCAACATTTGTGCTCTGAAACCCCACTGGTCCCAGTGGGAATTCTTAACCTGAGATTTCAGGGGACCTAGCAACTGTTAGAAATTTTATGCAAAAAAAAATTGTATATGTGTGTATTTGCTTTGATCTAAGTAATATCTCAAAAGGTAGATGCTTGGAAAATGGTTGAAATTAATTATTCTGTGAAATAAGACCCATATAAGGCACTCCTTTCTTGCCGTTGTAACTCATTCTGGCCCTCTTTCCACTGGTTACAGTACCTTCTATTCCTTGCCACCCACACCCCTCAAATACCCAACAGCCTATAGCATGGAATACACATGGCCAAACTCATTTCTCTGTGGCATAGAAACGCATCAAAAAGACCATTGCTAGTGTAGCCTGAAATTGTGGTGATGATTCACTATAGGATGATTTTGACTAAAAAGGACATTCTCTACAGGACAATAGTCTTTGGCCAATAAGTAAAATCAGGTGGTAGGTCATGGACTGAGCACATTCTGGGAGGAGGTACTGTGCTGGTTATTAGTCAGTCAGTTCAGCTGCTCAGTCGTGTCCAACTCTTTGCGACCCCATGAATCACAGCACGCCAGGCCTCCCTGTCCATCACCACCTCCCGGAGTTCACTCAGACTCGAGTCCATCGAGTCTGTGATGCCATCCAGCCATCTCATCCTCTCATCCTCGTCCCCTTCTCCTCCTGCCCTCAATCCCTCCCAGCATCAGAGTCTTTTCCAGTGAGTTCACTCTTCCCATGAGGTGGCCAAAGTACTGGAGTTTCAGCTTTAACATCATTCCTTCCAAAGAAATCCCAGGGCTGATCTCTTTCAGAATGGACTGGTTGGATCTCCTTGCAGTCCAAGGAACTCAAGAGTCTTCTCCAACACCACAGTTCAAAAGCATCCATTCTTCAGTGCTCAGCTTTCTTCCCAGTCCAATTCTCACATCCATACATGACCACTGGAAAAACCATAGCCTTGACTAGAAGGACCTTTGTTGGCAAAGTAATGTCTCTGCTTTTGAATATGCTATCTAGGTTGGTCTTAACTTTCCTTCCAAGAAGTAAGTGTCTTTTAATTTCATGGTTGCAGTCACCATCTGCAGTGATTTTGGAGCCTCCCCCCAAATAAAGTCTAACACTGTTTCCACTGTTTCCCCATCTATTTCCCATGAAGTGATAGGACCGGATGCCATGATCTTCGTTTTCTTAATGCTGAGCTTTAGGCCAACTTTTTCACTGTCCTCTTTCACTTTCATCAAGAGGCTTTTTAGTTCCTCTTCACTTTCTGCCATAAGGGTGATGTCATCTGCATATCTGAGGTTATTGATATTTCTCCTAGCAATCTTGATTCCAGCCTGTGTTTCTT
>SJYC01106812.1:0-35850 GCA_006408675.1 Madoqua kirkii | reverse complement strand
TGAAAACTGACCTTTTCCAATCCTGTGGCCACTGCTGAGTTTTCCAAATTTGCTGGCATACTGGGTGCAGCACTTTCACAGCATCATCTTTCAGGATTTGAAACAGCTCAACTGGAATTCCATTTCCTCCACTAGCTTTGTTCGTAGTGATGCTTTCTAGGCCCACTTCACTTCACATTCCAAGATCTGGCTCTAGATTAGTGATCATCATGATTATTTGGGTAGTGAAAATCTTTTTTGTACAGTTCTTTCATGTATTCTTGCCACCTCTTTTTAATATCTTCTGCTCTAATTTTCTTGAAGAGTTTACTGAGGAAAGCTTTCTTATCTCTCTTTGCTGTTCTTTGGAATTCTGCAATCAAATGCGTATATCTTTCCTTTTCTCCTTTGCTTTTTGATTTTCTTCTTGTCACAGGTGTTTGTAAGTTCTCCTCTGAGAACTATTTTGCCTTTTTGCATTTCTTTTCTTGGGGATGATCTTGATCCCTGTCTCCTATACAATGTCATGAACTTCTGTCCTAGTTCTTCAGGCACTCTGTTTATCAGATCTAGTCCTTTAAATTTATTTGTCACCTCCACAGTCTAGTCATGAGGAATTTGATTTACATCATTCCTGAATGGTCTAGTGGTTTTCTCTACTTTCTTCAATTTAAGCCTTAATCTGGCAATAAGCAGTTCATGACCTGAGCCACAGTCAGCTCCATTTGATCCCTGTCTCCTATACAATGTCATGAACTTCTGTCCTAGTTCTTCAGGCACTCTGTTTATCAGATCTAGTCCTTTAAATTTATTTGTCACCTCCACAGTCTAGTCATGAGGAATTTGATTTACATCATTCCTGAATGGTCTAGTGGTTTTCTCTACTTTCTTCAATTTAAGCCTTAATCTGGCAATAAGCAGTTCATGACCTGAGCCACAGTCAGCTCCAGGTCTCTTGGTTGACCCTATAGAGCTCCATCTTTGGGTGCAGATAATATAAACAATCTAATGTTGGTGTTGACCATCTGGTGATGTCCATGTGTAGAGTCTTCTCTTGTGTTGTTGGAAGAGGGTGTTTGCTATGACCAGTGCATTCTCTTGGCAAAACTCTATTAGCCTTTTCCCTGCTTCATTCTGTGTTCCAAGGCCACATTTGCCTGTTATTCCAGGTGTTTCTTGACTTCCTACTTCCATTCCAGTCCCCTATAATGAAAAGGACATCTTTTTTAGGTGTTAGTTCTAGAAGGTCTTGTAGGTCTTCTTAGAACCGTTCAACTTCACTTTTTCATCATTACTGTTTGGAGCATAAACTTGGATTACTATGATATTGAATGGTTTGCCTCATAAATGAACAGAGATCACTGTTGTTTTTAAGACTGCATCCAAGTACTGCATTTTGGACTCTGTTGTTGACTATGATGGCAACTCCATTTCTTCTAAGGTATTCTTGCCCACAGTAGTAGATATAATAGTTACCTGAGTTAAATTCACCCATTCCAGTCCATTTTAATTCACTGATTCTTAAAAAGTCACTGTTCACTCTTTCCATCTCCTGTTTGACCACTTCCAATTTGCCTTGATTCATGGACCTAACATTCCAGGTTCCTATGCAGTATTGCTCCTTACAGCATCGGACTTTACTTTCATCACCAGTCGTGTCCACAACTGGGTGTTGTTTTTGCTTTGGCTCATCTCTTCTGTCTTTCAGGAATTAGTTCTCCACTGACCTCCAGTAGCATATTGGGCACCTACCAACCTGGGGAGTTCATTTTTCAGTGTCCTGTCTTTTTGCCTTTTCATATTATTCGTGGGTTCTCAAGGGAAGGATACTGAAGTGGTTTGCCATTCCCTTGTCCAGTTTGTCAGAACTCTCCTCATGACCCATCCATCTTGGGTGGTCCTACACAGCAGGCTCATAATTTCATTGATATATTATGTATATTTTCAGATGTACAATCTCCAAGTTATATATAGGCACATTAACATTTGAAAAATATTCCCTTAATTCTGTAAGATCTTCATGCAGCATTCCAGTTTGCAAAGAAAACCCTAAAAGAATAAGATTTGTATAGCAAAAGGATGAATTTAAATATACCACCATGATGGGATAGTGCTTCTGTCACCAAGAACCAATACTTGGTACATTTCTCCCGTCTCATTAAGAGTGGTATCGATTCCAGTGACCCTAATCCATACATTCTTTCAGCAGCAGACAATCTCATCAACTTCCTTATACCCACACATCTGCCAGGGTCAACCTCAGTGCATTAAAAAATAAACTTACCCTTTTCCTCTCAAAGTTTTGTCTGCCTATGTCCTTTATTTTGGTAAAGAGCTTTACTACAAACAACACCTAACCATGAATCCTTAATATGTATTGTGGGTTCTGTCTTCTCTCTGCCTTCCATATCTGACAGGTCTCTATTTCTCATTCATTGTACCTGCCAAAAGTCTCCAGATGGCTCTTTTCCCTCATTTCTACTTTTGTTTTGGTTCATGCTTCCATTATTTCTCACCTGGCCTATTTCTATGAAATTCAAGTAATCAATTTGTCTACTCTTTTGTGTCCCTCTGGAAAGTTTTCTAAAACATAAATCTGATTATGTCATGTGATTCAGCCATTAAGAATAATACCTTATGAATACTTATTTCTTGTAAGAGTAAACGTTTTAAAAGTCAGCCCCAAACTACCTTTCTAAATTCACCTTTGGACCCTGTGGTCCTTGAGTTCTTCACTCAGCCTATAGGGCTGCCTCTCCTCCTCACAAATGCAAAGTCCTTTTGCAGTTGCATGCCTTGGGGATCCTTTTTCCATCCACTCAAATGATTTTCCTCCTCTTTTCTGCATGACAAACTCATACTTTAAAACTCAACTCAAATGACTTAGTGAGCATAATGAACAAAATAGGAGAATTTTCTCTGCCAGATATTTGGTAGCTACATTAGAATCTACTACATACTGTCGCTGTTGTCAAGCTGACTTTGCAGATTCTCTCGTCAAGGAGTAGAGTCTGTGTTCTCGCCCCTTCCCTTTGGCCTGGATTCCTGACTGACTGTTCAGCAGAGTGCAGTGTGCCGGTTCTGAGCCCAGGCCTCAGGAAGGTTTCCGGGCTCCCACCCCTGCTCAGAGACATGCTGCCGCCGTGTTAACAAGCCCAGGCTGAGCCCGGTCAGCTGAAGCCCTTCAAGCAGCTTAATATCATCCAACACCTAAATATGTGGCAGAGACCAACTCAAATCAGCAGAACCTGCCTACCTGACCCACAGAGAGCCTCCCTTCTCACTCCAAGGTTCATGGGAAAAAACACTCATTGTTTTAGCCCATTTATTTATATGATTTTAAAATAGCAATGGCTAACTTACACAGCTATAAAATTTTAAAATAAATCTTTAGCAAAATTAAGCAATTATGGCTAGAGACCAAATCTGTACCGCAGCCTGTTTTAGTACTTGGTGCAGTCTTTGAACTAAAACTGGGTTTTTGAGTTTTCAAAGAATTGTTGAAGAAAAGACACAGAGATTGTATGTAGGCTATAAAGTCTAAATTGAATACTCTCTAGACCTTTACAGAATAAAATTTGCCAATCTCTGAACCACAGGAAAGGGTAATATGTTTTAAAGGTAAAAGGATAAATAAATAGACCTATTGACAAGTTGGAGATCCCAAGAATGAATCCACACATATATAGACTCATTATATGAACTTATTATAGACCTATAAGGAAAAGACAGGTTTTTTTCAGTAAAAGTTGCCTGGGTAATTGGTTTTCTATATGAAAAGAGAAGAAGGAAAAAATGTGTACAACATATGAATAATTTTAGGTGAAATAGTAAAGATTCAGAAGACAACATAATCTTGAATAGAGAAAGATTTCTTAATATTTTCTCCACTGGTTATCATGAATTTGTTTTCTATATCTGTGACTATTTCTGCTTCATAAATAAGTTCATCTGACTTTTTCCTAGATTCTCTGTATAAGCAATATCATACAATATTTGTCTCTGATTTGCTTCACACAGTATGATAATCTCTAGATGCATCCGTGTTGCTGCAAATGGCATCATGTCATTTTGTTTATAGCTAAGTAATATTCCATTGTGTGTGTGTATCACATCTTCTTTATTTATCAGTGGACACTGAGGTTGCTTCCACGTCTTGGCTGTTGTAAACACTGCTGCAGTGAACACTGGGGTGGATTGGATTATGATTTTGTCTGAATATATGCCCGAGGTGATTGATGTGGTAGCTCTATTTTTAGTTTTTTAATGAACTCCCATATTGTTCTCCATAGTGATTGTGCCATTTACATTCCCATCAAGAGTGTGCGAGGGTTCCCCTTTTCTCCACACCTTTCCAGCATTCATCATGTGCAGACATTTTAATGGTGGCCATTCTGATTGTTATGAGGTGATAAGCCACTCTAGTTTTGATGTGCATTTCTCTGATAATTAGTGATAGTTGTATCTTTTCATGTGCTTTTTGGCTGTCTGTGTGTCTTCTTTGAGGGATGTCCATTTAGATCTGCAGTTCATTTTTTTTTTTATTGGATTGTTGGTTTTTTGTTTCCTTTTTTGACAGAGCTGCATGTATATTTTGGAGATAATCCCTTGTCATTCACTGCATTTGCAAATATTTTCCCCTGTATTTTGGGTTGTCTTTTCATTTTGTTTATGGTGTTCTTTGCTATGCAAAACCTTTTGAGTATTAGGTCCAATTTGTTTATTTTTGTTTTAATTTTTATTACTCAAGAATGTGGATTAGAAATATATTACTATGCTAACGTCATAGTAATATATTTTGGCTTTTGGTGATTTGAAAGGTATTGCATCGAATCTGTAGATTGCCTTAGGTAGTATAGTCCTTTTCACAATATTGATTCTTACGATCCTAGAACAAATTCCAGATGTTCACACTGGTTTTAGAAAAGGCAGAGAAACCAGAGATCAAATTGCCAACATTCGCTGGATCATCAAAAAAGCAAGAGAGTTCCAGAGAAACATCTATTTCTGCTTTATTGACTATGCCAAAGCCTTTGACTGTGTCACAACAAACTGTGGGAAATTCTGAAAGAGATGGGAATACCAGACCACCTGACCTGCCTTTTGAGAAACCTGTATGCAGGTCAGGAAGGAATGGATTCTCTAGGCAAGAATACTGGAGTGGGTTGCCATTTCTTTCTCCAGGGGACCTTCCCAACCCAGGGATTGAACCCTGGTCTCCCGCATTACGGGCAGACGTTTTAACCTCTGAACTACCAGGGAAGCCCACTGGAATGGGTAGCCATTCCCTTCTCCAAGGGATCTTCCTGATCTAGGAAATGAACCCAGGTTTCCTGTAGGCAGATTCGTTACCTACTCGGGAAGCCCAAGGGTGCCTATAAGAGTTGTAAACCTTCAACCCAAAGCGAGCCAACCTCAAAGACAGTTGAACTGAGAAATACACACATCTCCTGTCAGAGTTGGCCAGGGGATGTGGCTCCAGGTTTGGAGCAATTTCGCTAAGAGTCAGGCAGAGGGAGTCATAGCCTCACTTCCGTTTCTGGTAAAACTGGCTTTGGACACCATGTTTGTTCTCTCAGCCAAGTGGTTCGGAGACTCCTTTGCCCAGCATGCAGTCAGACCAGGGCTGTTAGTGGCCACACGGAAGGGCTTCAGGCGTCAACAGCATGTCTTGCCCCGTGTGACTTTCAGCATCCCGGAGCTTCCTGCGGTCCTGCAGAGCCCCCCAAAGACAGGGTCACCTGAGTTCTCCAGTAAAACACATCCATCGGTCCCAGCGCCTTCCCTAGGGGAAGGTTAAGAAGGAAAGAGACCAGAGTGCTATGCTAAAGTAAGGGTCAGCAAAGTACTCCCAGGGGCAACATCTGCTCCCTGCTCGTTTCTGTAAATAAGCGATATAGGAACACAGCCACGCATGTTCATTTGTGTATCATCTAAGGCTGCTGTCATGCTCCAGCACCACAGCCGAGGATAGGCAGGAACCATACAGCCTGCTGAGCTCTGCTCTACAGGGTGTCTCATCAGGAAGGCCAGAGAAGAGAGGCATTTCTGGGATATACACTCTCCTCTCTCTGGCCCATCCGGCTGGATTTCAAGTGCCAGTCCTCGGACATTAAGCTTCATCAAGATACACGCTCCCCAGTGTTCATGGCAGCACTATTACAATCACCAAGGCGTGCAAGCAAAGTGACCACTGGCACACGAATGGACAAAGATGCTGTGTCACACACATGTCCACAGCATATAGTACTCAGCCACACAAGGAATGAAAGAATGCCTGTCAAACGCTCGAATGGACCTGGAGATTACCATACCAAGTGAAGCAAGCCAGACAAAGATACATATCATGTGATATTGCTTATTTGTGCGTGTGTGCTAAGTCGCTTCAGTCATGTCCAGCTCTTTGTGACCCTATGGACTGTAGCCTTCCAAGCTCCTCTGTCTGTGGAAATTCTCCAGGCAGAATACTGGACTGAGTTGCCATTCCTTCCTCCAGGGGATCTTCCTGACCCAGGGATCAAATCCGTGTCCCCTGTGGCTCCCAGATTGCAGGCAGATTCTTTACTGCTGAGCCTCTGGGGAAGCTCATGACACTGGTTATATGTGGAATCTACAAAAAAAAAAAGATACAAATTAAATTATTTATAAAAGACTCATAGATAAAGAAAACAAACTTACGATTACCAAAGAGGAAATGGTGGGAGAGATAAATTAGAACTTTGGGGTTAACATATATATACTACTATATGTAACAGATAAACAACAAGGACCTACTGTATAGCACAGGGAACTGTACTAAATATCTTGTAATAAACTATAATTCAAGAGAATCTGTAAAAGAATATGTCCATATATATGAATGTGTATACCTGAATCACTGAATTGCTATATACCTGAAATTAACACAATATTGTAGATCAATTATACTTCAGTAAAAAACAAAGTTCATCAAGGTTTGCTCCTCAGCCTCTTCTCTCGTCATTCTATTTTCTCAGAATCCTCTCTTGAATGTCTCAAAGGCCTTTAGAATCATGAAACCATTAGCCAAGCGTTGACCATATAATGCCAAATAAACTGTGGAAAATGCTGAAAGAGATGGGAATACCAGACCACCTGACCTGCCTCTTGAGAAATCTGTATGTAGGTCAGGAAGCAACAGTTAGAACTGGACATGGAACAACAGACTGGTTTCACATAGGAAAAGTGAAAGCCTTCTCCACCTGCTCCTCCCACCTCTGTGTGGTTGGGTTCTACTTTGGCATAGTCCTGATGGTGTACATGATCCCTGATGACGATAATCGAGAGGAGCCGCAGAAAATCCTTTTCCTGTTTTACACCTTCTTCAACCCATTACTGAATCCCCTCATCTACAGTCTAAGGAATGCTCAAGTGAAGGCTGCCTTCTGCAAAGTACTGCAGAAAAGGATGACAGTGTGACACAGGGCAGATTTATGGTTTAGAAATTTCCCCAACAAAATGCGTAACTAAAAGATGAGAATTCTCAATAACATCAGCAAGATGCCAAAATAGGAACCCCAAGCCCCCCTTCCTCCATGGAGATGACATCATAGATCACGGGGACATTAGAAAACACAGAGTTTGCAGCACCCCAGACTAGGACAAAGCCAACAAGATATAGAGTGAAGCTTTTAGGCGAATGTATGGCATTTGATCACCAGACCTCCTCCTCCTCCCTGTTCCAGTGATAGGATCTGGAAAAATTTCCCAACTCCCAGCTCTCCTGCAGGAAAGAGAGAGAGAAAGATAGGCCCATGCCTATCCTTTCTAGCTTTTCAGGTGGGGCAGGAAGCCTGTAGGCTTGTTTCCTGTCATGCCTGACTTAGAGCACTCATGGGAAAGGCTATTTGGACTCCTTGTTGGGACCACAAAGAAACATAGCAAGCACCAACTTTTTATACTTACACAGAGATTTTTAAATATTCACAATTAAGGTAGATGTGTAATGTTACCTTGTTGTAATGGGAGATTCTCTGATGACATATATTGAATGTGTTTGCACCTGCTTCCTTACCATCTGTATATCTTTTCTGGAAAGATATCTCTTTGTATCTTTTGCCCATTATTATGTACTATAATAAATTTTACTTTTTAGAGCAGTTTTAGAGTCACAGCAGAATTGTGGAAGACACAGATAAAGCCAATTTATCCTGTGCCTCTGCACACACAAAAACGTCTCCCATATCACTCTCCACAGAATGGTACCTTTTTATCATTCATCAACTTGCTTTGACACAATATTATCACCCAAAGTCCATCACTTACATAAGATTTCAGTCGTGGTGTTGTATACTCGCTGTGTTTGCACAAGTGTATAATTATGTGTGTCCAATATGTGAACTGTGAAATTCCAGATGTTCAAGCTGGTTTTAGAAAAGGCAGAGGAACTAGAGATCAAATTGTCAACATCCACTGGATCATCAAAAAAGCAAGAGAGTTCCAGAAAAACATCTATTTCTGCTTTATTGACTATGCCAAAGCTTTTGACTGTGTGGATTACAATAAACTGTGGAAAATTCTTCAAGAGATGGGACTACCAGACCACCTGACCTGCCTCTTGAGAAACCTATATGCAGGTCAGGAAGCAACAGTTTAGGACTGGACATGAAACAACAGACTGGTTCCAAATAGGAAAAGGAGTACGTCAAGGCTGTATATTGTCACCCTGCTTTTTTAACTATGCAGAGTACATCATGAGAAACACTGGGCTGGAAGAAGCACAAGTTGGAATCAAGATTGCCAGGAGAAATATCAATAACCTCAGATATGCAGATGACACCACCCTTATGGCAGAAAGTGAAGAGGGACTAAAAAGCCTCTTGATGAAAGTGAAAGAGGAGAGTGAAAAAGTTGGCTTAAATCTGGAAGAAACACAAGCTGGAATCAAGATTGCTGGGAGAAATATCAATAACCTCAGATATGCAGATGACACCACCCTTATGGCAGAAAGTGAAGAGGAACTAAAAAGCCTCTTGATGAAAGTGAAAGAGGAGAGTGAAAAAGTTGGCTTAAAGCTCAACATTCAGAAAACTAAGATCATGGCATCTGGTCCCATCACTTCATGGGAAATAGATGGGGAAACAGTGGAAACTGTCAGACTTTATTTTGGGTAGCTCCAAAATCACTGCAGATGGTGACTGCAGCCATGAAATTAAAAGACGTTTACTCCTTGGAAGGAAAGTTATGACCAACCTAGATAGTATTTTCAAAAGCACAGACATTACTTTGCCAACAAAGGTCCTTCTAGTCAAGGTTATGGTTTTTCCAGTGGTCATGTATGGATGTGAGAGTTGGACTGTGAAGAAAGCTGTGTGCCGAAGAATTGATGCTTTTGAACTGTGGTGTCAGAGAAGACTCTTGAGAGTCCCTTGGACTGCAAGGAGATCCAACCAGTCCATTCTAAAGGAGATCAGCCCTGGGTGTTCATTGGAAGGACTGATGCTAAAGCTGAAACTCCAATACTTTGGCCACCTCATGGGAAGAGTTGACTCACTGGAAAAGACTCTGATGCTAGGAGGGGTTGGGGGCAGGAGGAGAAGGGGACGATAGAGGATGAGATGGCTGGATGGCATCACCGACTCGATGGGCGTGAGTGTGAGTGAACTCTGGGAGTTGGTGATGGACAGAGAGGCCTGGCATGCTGCAATTCATGGGGTCGCAAAAAGTTGGACACGACTGAGCTACTGAACTGAACTGAACTGAATCCTAGAACATGGTATTTTGTTTCTGTTTGGGATAATTTTATAAGATTGAATATACTTCTATACTCTGACTGAGGAATTCCAGTCTTTGTTATTCATACAACCTAGATGACATCTAGTATGACCTCCAGATCCGCAGCATCAACATGACCTGGGAACTTGTTAGAAATGCAAATTATCAGGTCAGGCCCTATTCCAGATCAACTGAATCAGAATTCTTAGGAAAATGGCCCATCAGTTTACATTTAAATAAGCTAAGTGGTTCTGATGCTAAAATTTGAAAACTACTGCTCTGGACAAATATATTTGTTTCCCCAGGTGCCTGCCCAAAGCTGCTAACAGTTCATAGCATTCGTTTTCAAGAACCCAGGCTAGAAGAAACTCAAATTTTGTTAACAGTCATATGGGTAGTAAATTGTGGAAGTTACAATAAATAAATAAGTTTCAGCTACATGCCATAATATGGATCTATTTCCCAAACTTGATGTTGAGAACAGAGAAGATAAAGAAAATTCATCATATATCAATATAAAGTTCAAAAATGGACAAATATGGGGAAATGTATGTATAGATACATACATTTTGGTTTTTAAAAAGCAAAGGATAATTACAATAGCCAAGACATAGAAGCAACCTAAATGTCCATCAACAGATGATAAAGAAGATGTGGTAGATATGCAGTAGAGTATTCAGTTCAGTTCAGTCGCTCGTGTCTGACTCTTTGCGACCTCATGAATCACAGCACACCAGGCCTCCTTGTCCGTCACCAACTCCCGGAGTTCACTCAGACTCACATCCATCGAGTCCATGATGCCATCCAGCCATCTCATCCTCGGTCGTCCCCTTCTCCTCCTGCCCCCAATCCCTCCCAGCATCAGTCTTTTCCAATGAGTCAACTCTTCCCATGAGGTGGCCAAAGTACTGGAGTTTCAGCTTTAGCATCATTCCTTCCAAAGAAATCCCAGGGCTGATCTCCTTCAGAATGGCCTGGTTGAAAAAGAATGAAATAATGTCATTTTCAGCAACATGGCAGTGGCAGCGTTCTCTCTCTTGTTCTGTATAGTAGTTTTCTATATACCTATTTACTTGGCTTGCCGGGCCTTAGGTGGGGTGCATGGGATCTTCACTGTGACCTGCAGATTCTTTTAGTTACAGCACACAATCTCTTAGTTGTGGCATGTGAAACCTAGTTCCTGACCAGAGACTGAACCCAAGCCCCCTGCACTGGGAGCACAGAATCTTAGGCAATGGCCACCAGGGAAGTCCCATGGATAGTAATCACAGGAACGTTCACTTCACAATTATTTCCAAATGTAAGCATATTTTTATATATGGAAAAATACGTATGTGGCTCTTGTACACTTAAAGATACATGATGCATCATACTGTTATGAAAACAATCACACATACATACACGATTTATTATAAAATCTGAGAGTGCTGCAATTTTCACTTAGGAGATAATGCATGTGGGGTTCCCAGCAATAGGGCTATCTATATAAGGTATTCTTTAAATGTTATTATCATTAAAATTATTATATTATAATCATTAGTTGAATGATTTGAAATTTTATTGGATTGATATAAATTCGGAGGTATTTGCCCTCTGCTCAGTAACATTTAAAAAGTATCCTTTATATTAAAAAGAAATTACCTAAGAACTCATAGTAAAATAGTCAAGATTGCTGTTGTTCAGTTGCTAAGTGTTGTCTGACTCTTTGTGACCCCATGAACTGCAGCACAGCAGGTTCCCTGTCCTTCACTATCTCCCTGAGTTTGCTCACACTCATGTCCATTGAGTCGGTGATGCCATCTAACTGGCCATCTCATCCTCTGTAGTCCCCTTCTCCTCCTGCCCTCAATCGTTCCCAGCATCAGAGTCTTTTCCAATGAGTCAGCTCTTTGCATCAGCTGGCCAAAGTGTTGGAGCTTCATCTTCAGCATCAGTCCTTCCAATGAACATTCAGGGTTGATTTCCTCTAGGATTGACTGGTTTGATCTCCTTGCAGTCCAAGGGTCTCTCAAGAGTTTTCCCCAGCACCACAGTTTGAATGCAACAGTCAAGGTTGTGTTCTTTAAAGTTTAAAACACCAATACAGTATGAAGGTTGAAGGTGAAGTCGCTTAGTCATGTCCGACTCTTACTGACACATATATATGGAATTTAGAAAGATAGTAATGATGACCCTGTAAGTGAGACAACAAAAGAGACACAGAGGTATAGAATGGACTTTTAGCCTCTGAGGGAGAGGGAGAGGGTGGGATGATTTGGGAGAATGGCACTGAAACAGGTATACTATCATATAAGAAATGAAGCGCCAGTCTATGTTCAATACAGGATACAGGATGCTTGGGGCTGGTCTACGGGATGATCTGGGGAGATGGTGTGGGGTGGGAGGTGGGAGGGGGCTTCAGCATTGGGAGATCGTGTACACCTGTGGCTGATTCAGGTCAATGTATGGCAAAACCAATACAGTACTCTAAAGTAGAATAAAGTATTTTAAAAAAAATAAATAAAAACTTTAAAAGATGAGTTTTTGCCTAATATCTTGTTAGTTGTCCCTTGTTTTTTAACTGATCATGAAAGCTGTTAAGGAACAACCACCATTCGTTGCTAGTCTCTAATAGAGAAATAAGGTTTTCAACTCAGCTTTGATACTCGTTAGTGGTTGATAATAAATTAACAGATGGTTTCTACTGTAATGACTAGAGGGTAAAAGAGAGTGAAATTTTGACAATAGATTGGAAACTTAGCCAAGGAAACCCTGGTAATAAAGGAACAATGTCAGTATCTGAAACCCCCATCAGCTCACTCTGTTTACCAGTGTCAATCCTCTCAGTGGGTCAGATTCACTAAAACCTTTCAGTGAAGTCATGGAAACTCTGACAGATTTTTCTCATCACTCTGCCATTTCCTTCAGCAACAATATGACTCCAAAGACTGGTGAGTCATGCTCTGACACAAACCTAAAAAATAGAGGTGGTGTGTGACTTGGAGGTGGGAGAGTCTGGAGACAGGGCCAGACATCAGAGAGGCCAAATCCCAGGCTATTAGTTTCCAAGTATCACCTACAGGCAGCATGTGAATAATTAGGTAACTGTGCTCCCCTCTGTGGTCTCTGAAAACAGTAGAAGTACAGTGCTAACCTCTGCCATAGAGATTACATAACCTTTGGTATTTAAAAATAACCCCAAACCAGAAAGCAGAAAGTGCTCCCTTTCATCCCCAATCATGGCTTTAATACTGTTAAAAAAAAAAAAATGTGCTCTGCATCCTGTTTTCTGTAAGAGAAACACTAGAGTTCAGGATTGATGCCTAGCCCAAGATAGATACTGGATGTGTAAATTAAAATAGATGGAGAGATGGAGGGATCAGCTGTTAAATTCATTTTTAATAGGTAAGACATAGTTATTGTGAGAGTGTTGTTCAGCTGTGTTAGGGGCTGAATATATGTTTTCTCTCAAAATCCATATGTTGAAGGCTTACCCCTCAGTGAGGTGGCATTTGGGGATGGGGCCTGTGAGGGGTGATTAGTTTAGATACGCTCAGAAGGATGGGGCCTCCGCGATAGCATCCGTGTCCTTATATGGAGACGTAGCGAGCAGGGCCCTCCTGCTGCCTCTGCGCTGTGAGGACACGCACAGAGGCAGCCGTCTCAGGCAGGATCTCAACAGAACCCGTGGGGGCATCCTCACCCCAGACTGCCAGTATCCACAACTGTGAGAAACAAATGGTTCTTCTTTTAATCCACCCAGCCCGTGGTACTTTTGTACGGCAGCTCCAGCTGACTAAAACAATAGTATAGAATCACAATATGTGCAATTATGCATACATGTGTGTAATTAATCTGTTATTTTCTAATTAAATGTTTCTAGTTAAATGTCTATTGAGTAGACACCAAGAATCCTCAGCATACTGTGTCTTGAAGATACACTTTCCTGTCATTCTCTAACAAGAAGCACTGTATTTAGCCAAGAGAAAGACTGTATCCAAAATCATCACACACTTTCTGTCCCTGAGTATGCCACTTGTATTGGTCATCTCTTATTACCTGCATTTCTAGCTATGAAGCCAACTTCAGTTGCGCTTCTTTAGCGAGACACGTAAAGTTCTAAAGTCCCCTTTCTCTCTCTTTTCTTCACTGTTAAGAATAAATTTGTTTAAAATACATTTGAAATACTGAAAAATTATAATGCTGTGGCTTAGAGAGTCATGGCAAAATAAACTATTTCTGTACTTAAAAATGTTGAGATGATACTTCATTCCTTTCGACAAATAATACATTTTTACTTATTTTCCGACTTTGATTTTCCATGTTACCCTTGTACCTATGCTCGGTATGGATTTTAAATACACAGAGACACAATAAACAACATTACATACTACAAATGACATTAGGTTGTCCTTAGTAACACTAGGGGGCACATAACATTGCGTGTTGAATGATTAAATCACAAGAATGATAATGACAGGTTAGCACATACTTTACAAGTACATCCGAGTACATCAAATGACATAAGCCTGACACCATTCATGTCAGTGTGAATTAGTGTTACCACAACGGTTTTTTCCCCTTAAGGCTGAGGGAAGCTAATCTCTGCAAAAAATATTATCTTTTATATGAAATTTTTACATGCAATTGATATCAATAACAATATATTCTAACAAGAGACTGTTTCTTCCAAAGTTATTTGGAGATTTTTAAGAGTGCCCTGAGGGATATAAAAGAAGAAACATCAGGAGCAGACCATTAGGATTTTTGTTTTTTCTCCTAAAGTTCGAAAGGAAACCTGGTAAATTTCTTTTAAAGCTAATATTAAAAGAAACAAGGTTTAGAGTGTATGTTGTTCAAAAGGGGAGAGAAAATTTGAGCAGTGACAGTGCTCTATCCCTAAGCATTCTTAAATGTTTAAAAATCCCAACAGCGATGTTAATAAGTGATGCAACTTCTGCTTGAGATGAATGTGACTTGTGGTCTGTGAGAGACATAGAGAAAAGGAAACACACACTTCTGTGGTCCTGTGATGTTCAGACTTAAGCCATAAATATGATTGTTCTTGCATACAAATAATGACTATAAAATGTTCACTGCAAAATCTGTATGCATACTTACAGTTTTTATAGTATTCAAGGCTGTAAACACTCAACATTGTAACATGCAATGGGAAAGTAAGTGGGTCTTATATTTACAAAGGTATTAGGTAATATGGCATTTTATTTCCCTACTGTTTTTAATCATTCTCTTACGTGGTTTGGGAAAGCTGATTTTAAAAATGCTTTAACTTCCCGGGTTATTTTTCATGTAATAACTATTGCTGTGTGAAAGAAAAGCAAGCAAACAAAGAGCCTCCCAACTGAGTGGCTCACAGATTCCGTGGGCAGCCATCTAGACAGTTCACACTGAGGCGGACCTGTCTCTGCTCTGGGGCTCAGCGGGAGAGACATGAAGGTTGGGGTGACTTGACGGCTGGACCCGTGTGGAAGTGTCTTCACTCCCGTCATGCGGATACTGCAGACTGTCAGCTGGCACTCCTTCCCACGTGTCGCTGGCAGCCCCCATGTCAAATGCCCTCATGTGGCCTCACCATGTGGTCTCTCCATGTGGGCTTGTTTGGGCTTCTTTACAGGAAGGCAGGTGAGTTCCATTGTGAGAGTAAAAAGAGAACCGGGCAGAAGGAGCTGCGCCATCTTTTATGAACCGGCTATAAAATCCACATAACATTCAAAGCACGTTGTTTGTATTAATTCATCTAATGCTAAGAGCACACAGTGGCAGCCAGATGTTGCCTGGGGATGAGTCCCCTCAAAGTTTAGTTGGACAGAACATGCAGCGTTCCTTCCTCACCCAGCTGGCAGTGGGTACTGGCGGTCAGCTCAGAACTCAGCTAGACTGTTGTCCGGAGCACCCGTAGGTGACTAGTCAAGCTTGATGGGCTTACCTCTTACATAAGAGCGTTGAGAAAACCGTGTGGAATCTGCATGACCTTTTCTAACTGAACATGAACGTGAAGTCGCTCAGTTGTGTCTGACTCTTTGGGACCCCATGGACTGTAGCCTACCAGGCTCCTCTGTCCATGGGATTTTCCAGGCAATACTACTGGAGTGGATTGCCATTTCCTTCTCCAGGGGATCTTCCCGACCCAGGGATCGAACCCAGGTCTCCGGCATTGTAGACAGATGCTTAACTGTCTGAGCCACAGCGCGCACTTTTCTAACTGAATCCCTACTGAAATCGCCCCAGAAAGATTTTTGCATCCCTAATCCCCATAACCTATGATGACATTACTTTAGAATGGAAAAGGGAAATCTGCATATGTGATTACTGAAGAATTTTGATACAGGGAGATTACCTTGATTATCTACCTAGGTTCTGAATGCAATCACAAAGGTTTTCATGAGGGAGGCAAGAGATCAAAGGTGGATAAAGGGGATGAAATGATGGAGGGAGAGACTGGAGTGAAGTGCTTTGAACATGGAAAATGGGACCCTGAGCCAAGGAATATAGATGACCTTAGAAGCTAGAAAAGGCAAGGAAACATTCCCCCCTAGAAGTTACAGAGAAAATGTGCCAACCTCACCCCAGTGAATCTAGTTTTGGATTTCTGACCTCCTATAAGATATCCATAAAAATTCATAATTTCTTAAGCCCTCAAGTTTACGATAGTTTGTTCCAGCAACAATAGAAAAGGAGTACAGACATACAGTTTCAGTATCATTTGCTGCATTCTGTTGGTTATAAATGTATCAGAGCCTCCAGATTCAGGGGGAACAAAATACATATCCCAGCTATAGATGGAAGCAATGCCTAAGAATTTGCAACTATGCTTTTCACTGGCATTATTAAATAACGATAACATTGACCATGAGTAACATAGACCTTAGATTATCAATCTGAGTGTCATCATACTAGCATGGCTAGATATTATTAATTAGAAATATTAATAACATCATGGATAATATGGACCTCAGTCTAGTACTTCCCTGGTGGCTCAGATGGTAAAGAATTCCTCAATGTGGGAGACCGGGTTCAAGCCCTGGGTCAGAAAGATTCCCTGGAGAAGGGAATGGCTACCCACTACAGTATTCTTGCCTGGAGAAAACCATGAACCCAGGAGCCTGCCAGGCTACAGTCCATGGGGTCACAACTGATTATCACTGAATTTAACAGAAACACCTTTTTTCTTACAGCACTTATATTTTCTGGGTTAGTAGTTTTTTAAAAAACTATATATATATATATATGTATGTATGTATGTATTTACTGGTATTGATGGCACTGGGTCTCTGCTGCTGTCGGGCTCTCCTCTAGTTGTGATGAGCCGGGGCTGTTCTTCGTCACGGTGCGCGGCGGCTTCCCTTGTTCGGAGCACAGGCTCTATGCACACAGGCTTCATCAGGTAAGGCACTGGCTCAGCAGCTGTGGCTCATGGCCCGAGAGTGCCCGGGATCCGGCAGCTGTAGCACATGGGCTCATGAGTCACTGCTCACAGGCTCTAGAGTGCCAGCTCAGCAGCTGTGGTCTGGGGGTGCAGCTCCTCGGCGACGTGTGGAATCTTCCTGGGTCAGGGATGGAATTGGTGTCCCCTGCCCTGCAAGGTGGATTCCCATCTGCTGTGCCACCAGGAAAGTCCTGGATTGCTAGCATTAAAATGTCTTGGAAACAGAACACTTTCAAATCTGGATGATTTTTACAGAGAATCAAATAGGGTGTTACTTAACATTCTCTAAACCTTTGTGTTCCCAACTGTAAAATATATGTAATCATAGTAACTCAGTGTTGTGCAGAATGAAGACACCATTCCTAGGAGAGGGTTAGCACACAGTTGATCAGATTTATATTTCTGGAGTGGAAATCAGGGCTGCCAATGACGTGTGGAAAGGAAAGGTGATGTCTTCCTGAGGCAAACTCAATCGGGGACTGTGAAATTTGTACTGATAACTAGAGGAGCGTCGGCAGTCACCGGAAGGAGCCCAGGTCTGAAGCTCCCACAGAGCCGGTGGCCCTGGAGCTTCTGGAACCCCTCCGTCGGCATGAGGGAGGGCGAAGGTGAGCCCGAACGAAACTCTGCAGCACCTCTGTCTCACCTGCTGCGCCCTCTCAGTTTCCGGTCCTTCTAAGAGCCGCTGTCCTTTTCCTCTTAACCTTTCACATCAGACCTCCACTCTCAGGGTCACACCCCGGATCGTGACTCCAAACTGCCTCCATTAAACATCTTTCAGTCCAGTTTCTTATTGTTTGGTCACAACCTGTATCATGTACACTTGTTCAGACCCCCCTATGATGGCCAGTCTTTAAGATGACCTAACCTCTTGCATGTTGATCGCACCAGGTTTTCATTGCACGTTAACTGCCTAACATCTTCACTTCCCCATCTCTCACTTCACGTCCAGAGTCGAGTCTATGGCCATTCGCTGTAATCAATCAACTGCAAATACCCACAACTCGCTTGCCCATCTCTCCCTCCAGTGCTACTTATCAGTCTCCTAGCTCTGGAAACAGGCAACTGCCAACCTTCTCTGCGTCAGTAGTTAAATACAGCTGGAGAAAACGGCACAGTTAGGTAGGCTGGTTTTATCCTAAATTCATTAACTTCAAGTTTATTCTTAACACTACTTGGAAAGCCTGCAATATTTCCTATCCTTTGAGATAGCTAATTAAAACCTTTTCCTGTATCCTCTTATTTTCATGAAAACTCCATCCATCCTCCACTGACCTTCAGTCTTATATTATGATCTCAGAAAATTCCTCAGACCCTCATCTTCCCATCCCCAAACTACAACCTCTGTATGTATATGCACCTATTTCCTTTGTTCATATTAAAACTGTGAACAAGTCCTTGGCCTATTATAAAACTCTCTACAGGATGTAGTCTATGGCCCATCTCCGACATTCCTATAGACAGTCATCTTTTTGATCATCTGTATATTTCTTTCATCATCAGTCTCTCCCTTTCTACAAGGTCATCCCCATCAAATATATAAATAGGTCTAATGTTTGAGAATAACATGGTGATTAGAGCCTGGGTTCAGACTGCTCAGCTTCAGACCTGGATTCACAATAACCCCCTCACTTGTAAGTGGATAATAACAAGGTACCTGAAAGTGTTGTTCTGAGGATTAACTGTTATGATATGTCAAGAATATAGAGGGCTGGCCAACAGTTATCCTTAAAGTAGCACTTTCACTCTTAAAAAGTGCCTTGCCTGACCACACCCACTGTCCTAATGATAGCCCCTTTCCTCTGCCACTCTCCGCAGCTAGCTTACCCAGAGAGCCATCGGCCAGCACGCGTCCCCCACGCTCACCCTTATACACACTTGAGCCTACTCCAGCCTCATTTCTATCACCTGTCACTTCAGTGACATTTCTCTCTCAAAAACCTCCGTATTGCAAACGTCAGGGTGCAATGTTCAGTACCTCTGATATGTAACATGTTGGTGGTATGACAGTTCCAGATGTCCCTTTTTCACGTAGTATTCCTCACGTGACTTGTAAGACCACATGCCCTTCTGGCTTTCTTCTACCTGTCTGACTCCTTCATCTTAGACTTTTTAAAACCTCCCTCACCTCACTTCTAACTTTTACATGATGAAATTGCTCTTCACTTTGTATAGATTTTGCAAAAAGACTGTCTCCGGATAGCATTTATATGTCAGTGATTTCCAGTTTTACACCTATAGCCCGGACATCTTCCTAACTTTAGAGCCGTATATCAAGCCATTTGACAATCCAGATGCATAGAAAAAGTGACATGTGACAAATCTAAGCTCTGATTTCTACTTCATTCCACATCTGTTCTCCCGGTCTTTGTCATTTTGTCATTTGACACGGTCTCCCGGCTGCCCAAACCAGAGTTCTTGGTATCATGCTTGACTCTCTCTCGGGCTCAGTTAAGGATCAGAGTCCTAGGTAAGTGTTTGTGCACGTGTGACTCACTGAGGGAGCGCTCTCAAGAGAAACAGGATGAGAGAATCAGGACACGGCAGAGAGGCAAACTAAAGCAGCGCATGTTCTCAGGGGGCGTCCACCAGCACTCCGACCCCACGGGGAGCTCTGGGGCATAGCTTGCCCTCCACTCTGCTCCCACCTTCAGTCAGGGGAGTTGACTTACTTCCGTGTAAATTAGTCACTGGTTTTAGATTTCCCCATGGGGAACAGGGAGACTGCATACCTCTGGGGCAAAGGCAAAGCAACCTTTTGGCAGAGGACAGTTCTCTGGCAAAGGAGGCAACCAAGTGTTTTTGCTGCCAGCACTAAGAGCAGGGACAAATGCCTTCCTTGACCCGACAGAGGAAGACTGAGCTGGGTCACCCCTCCCGCCTCTCCTCCAGCACTGTCTGTGGTATTCCAGTCTAGGTGCATCCAGACCACTGACCAACCAACCAGGAAGCCTGCTGACAGTACCTCTGAGTTGGAGGATGTGTCTGTGTCCAACTGCCTCCCTTGGCCGGGCAGCTGCCCCATCCAGGGCGCTGCCTCTGGGAAACACCTTCCCCCACCCACATCCTTCCATGGTTGGGGCCATGTAGCAGCAGCGTTCTGTTTTTCATTTGCCACCATACATACCATAAGCACTGGTTATACTTCCCTCCTCCTCCTGCTGGTCAGACGGGCACCAGCGGAGCCATCCCGACAAGCCCAACGAGAACCTCTGAGCAGCAGTGGTGGGTGACACCGTTTGCCACACTTTCTCGACTTCCTTGCTCCTTCTGCACCCGACCCAACACAGTTCAAGGTTATCCACTTCCATTTTAAAACTGACTGCTGCTAGGTTCACCTGACTTGAAGAAATGTTCTTGTTTTTTAAACAAATATAAACAATACACAGAATTACTTCTACCTATGCACAATGAGGAATAATCTCTTGTCGTGTTAAGAAAAAATCTTAACTAGAAATCCTGATATTATCTGTATCATAAAAACTCTTATTGATTCTTCACAACAGAGATGTCATAAATTCACTGTTTGTAGTCCAGCATGGAAGGGGTTGAGGAGGTGCCACTCCATCCTAACAGCAAATAGAAAGCTGAACAAATTGAAAAGCCAACAACTCCTCTTAGATCCATCAGAAAAGTGAGGTCACAGCACAAACCACTGGTCCCAAAATTGTAGAGACACAGAGGCAGAGGGAATCACAATTTACCAGAGCAGAAATCCACCAGCAGAACCCTCTATGGGAACCAGTGCCAGGGCAGGGAAGCTGAGCTGTGATTAACGCACAGCTAGAGGCTCAGTGTGGACGAGGCTGAGCATTTAGACCCCAGGAGGGTCCTGCGTTTCTGAGTTTCCCCTCTCTGGGCTCTGCCCGGTCTTTATGGTGAGCATCAGAGAAGAATCTCCTTGTGTTTCCAGCACATGTGACAGAACAGATTTTTTTTTTTTTACTTTAGAAAGATGGTAATGATAACCCTGTATGCGAGACAGCAAAAGAGACACAGATGTATAGATCAGTCTTTTGGACAGAGCAGATTTAACTCACGTTCCTTAGCCAGGGAGGCTAAAAGAAAATATCATCTGGGTGGTTTATTTCTGTATCACACAGTATCACCTCCGCTGGGCTCAGCTTCCGGGTATTTACCAGTCCATTTCTGCTGTTGCTGCTGTGGTTGTTCTACTTATAAAACCGTGTGAGATGCCTAAATATGGCCAGTTAATGCTTTATCTTGATTTTCACCCTTGGATATTCAGTGGATCAAATTGGAGTAAACTTTTCTCTACAGAAATCCAGCCCATGATTTTCCAGAAACCATTCCAGTGTGTCTGGAGTTGCGTTTGAGAAGAGGAATGAAGTGGCAGTAGAGAATTGCCACTCAGTAGCGGAGCAGAAGAGCGTATCATGTCTCATTCAGTGACTGTCTACTCACAGTCAGGGATACTAAACATTAGTCCCGGTGCTCAAGGTGGCCGCGATAGCAGGCCGGCACTCATTCTCAAGCAAACCTGACGACCGTTTCGGCCTTGTTCACTGCACTACTCCATCGACTGCATCGCATCAAGGGGCTGGCCGCCAGAACTTCATGTCCAAGAGTCCACATCCGTGAAATTAGCCCCAGCATCGGTATTAGAAAATAAACAAGTGAGAAGGAAAAGAACAGAAAACAGCTTGTTCCCAATTTTAAAACAATTTTAAAAATATCGAACTTGTTAAATGAAAATGCTTTCTTTTGCAGGACTTCTGCAGGTTATTCATTTTTGTTTATGGTTACTCTGATAACTAAAGTTGCTAATACGTATTACGTGCTTACTGTATGCCAGCTGCTAGCACTATTTATTTCTCAAAGAAATTCCTTATGCATGTTGCATTTCCTAAGTAACCTTCCTTATGTCACACAGCTGAGTGACAAAACCTGGATTACAGCCTGGACTAATTTATTCCTTAGTCTGAGCTGTAAAGCACTAGGCTGTGTTGCCCGTTGCCTCTGGTTATAATTTAAAAAACATTTAAAAGAGCTCTTTATACTATTAAATGAGAACTTACTTGAGTAGAGGAAGAGTCTTCCTTATTCATTTTGGCTTAAGATCCTTAAGAAGAAAGTAGGTAAAAATTGGCAAGGTCAGAGATTAAATCTAACCTGTAGATGTTCTATGCTTGGCCCAAGAAGTGTTGTGAAATCTTTAAATTCGTAGTGTTTTAAAATAAGAGCAATATATATCAAATCTGAATTTCTATCTTCTTAGGAAAAATCAGAAGATTAAGCCTTAAGTCTGGGGAGCTATCTTTTAGAACATGTTGGTGTTTGTAACTACATCCAGGGAAGAAAGGAGGAAAGACACAGAATATTGAGTAATCTGTTTATTCTTCTGAGGTTAGAGGATGCTTATGATTCTGCCACTCTGGGTTCCCTTTTATCTTCCAAACATACAGAGCCAGCATCCACTGATCAGAAGGCTGGAGACGAGTTTTAGAAGTGCCCCTGTCCACTGGGATATTCCGACTCCAAATGATTAGTAACATTTGCTTTGAATCTTTTAAAAACTGTGTTCATGTAATAGTGGAGCTCTTACAAAGTGTCTCTGAAAAATAAAATACTTTGATTTCACTTTCTATAAATAAAAACAGTTCCATCAGGTGGCCATCTGTGATATCAGAAATCAGTACATTCTGTCTAATTTGTCTTTGTTATTTCCAGGGTCAGGTTCCTTCAACTTCAATAATTTAGTCTTAGTGTGATATATAACAGAGCCAAATGTTACAGCCATTATCCAGAAAGTCTGTTTCTTGAGGAATATAGGTACTATACCCTCAAAAATGCCCAGCCTTCTCCAACTAAGCTAAACTGTTTAAAGCTGACATCATATTTGAGATTCAGAATACTAGATTTCAACCTTTTCAAAACACAGTATATTAAATCTTGGAATGCCTGCATCAAAACATCATTTTATGACAAATAGTAAAGAATGTAATGTATTGTACTTGGTAGAAGTACTGGGATTAAAACGGTAAGTTGAAAAATTTTAGTGGATTAAAAACTACCTCACTCAACCACTCACTATACACACATAAACACATACAACAACTCACTGTATTTTACACATGCACACACACACACAAAATACCCGGTACTCTAAAAAATTTGCCAAGTTCAGGAAGCACCAAAAAATAAGAAGGATAGCAGTGCAGGAGACATCTGTGGATCAGCAGAAGGACAGACAAATCACAGTGTTAAAATTGTATACTTAAGCTATAATCTAAATGATACATATTTTAATTTATCTGACGTTATAATTTTACTTCTAACCCAGCTCCCCCTACAAGAGCTTTCAGGCCATTATTTAGAATACGTGGAGTCCTTGATTATACTTAATTCAAACAATGTTGGAGATTTGATTCTCAAATCATAGCAAATTAGAAGCAGTAGATCACAAGTGTGTAGCTGTCTTGAGAGTAAAGCTGTCAGCAAAAGATTGATCCTGGGAAGAGACAGAGTTATTTTATATTAGAATTTAGCATAATTCTGACTATAGTTTTAGTATATACTAGCTCGGGGCTGGTGCACTGGGATGACCCAGAGGGACGGGATGGGGAGGGAGACGGGAGGAGGGTTCAGGATGGGGAACACAGGTACAACCACGGCGGAGTTATGTCAATGTATGGCAAAACCAATACAATACTGTAAAGTAAAAAATAAATAAAATTGTTAAAAAAAAATCGTATTAGCCCTAGAAATTCACTTACATAACTTCTCCCAACATGCTGAACATATGAGAATTGCTGCTTTCAATTTCCATTGATTATGCAGTATACTTACGGCTCAGACGGTAAAGCGTCTGCCTACAGTGCCGGAGACCTGGATTCAGTCCCTGGGTCAGGAAGATCTCCTGGAGAAGGAAATGGCAACCCGCTCCAGTATTCTTGCCTGGAAAATCCCATCGACAGAGGAGCCTGGTAGTCTACAGTCCATGGGGTCGCAAAGAGTCAGACACGACTAAGCGACTTCACTTAGTATTTTAGCTATTAACTGATAACCATTTATGTAGACCCAATTGAAAAAAGCTATTTGCAACTCATATTCCAAAGTATTCTGTTAAAGAGTAGATATCCACTACTAAACTTTTAGAAAATAATGATTCACTAAGCAGTTGGTATTTTAACATTCATGTTGCTCATGTTGCGGTGAGTAATGTCAGATATATTTCTGAATATCTCCTTGTAATTACACATAAATAATTAAAATGTTTAGATGAATTACTCTGCCTACAAAAAGTAAAGGGAAAATTAGGGACATTATTTGGTTCTTAGAAATGAACTATTAATGTTAACAGTATTGTTTTAAAACTAGCTAATTTGTGGTTAAAATGGATATGCATACGTTTAACAATAAAAAGTATGTTTTTTCAAGGTCTTACAAATAGAAGATTAAGAACAATATCTGTTAGGGAGGATAACAGTCCATGTAACATGTTATTAATGATGATCAGTGGCAACCAAAACTGAAAGAAACTTAGAAGCCACAAACGGAAGGGAAGGGGCCTCTGCTCCTCCCCAAGTTGAAAGTAGGAGCCTGTTTTCCTGAAGACTTACCTTAAGGCTCACCATCCTAAGGCTTTTGTTTTTAATAAATATAATAAATGCGTTCTGAACACCTATTTGGCCATAATTACATTAAGCAATATAATGTTTAGAAAAAAACTGGTAAGAATTAGCGGAAATAAATATGTAGAGGAAATTTAAAGAAAAATACGAAAGTTTTATATGCCACATTTTTTAATATTAGAAAATATTAACTTTAGCCAATATTGGTCTAGGGCTTCCCAGGTGGCTCAGTGGTAAAGAATCTGCCTGCCAAGCAGGAGACGTGAGTTTGATCCCTGGGTTGGGAAGATCCCCTGGAGAAGGAAATGGCAAACCCACTCCAGTACTGCCTGGGAAACCCCAAGGACAGAGGGGCCTGGCTGGCTATAGTCCACAAGGTCGAAAAAGAGCTGGACATGGCTTAGCAACTAAACAGCAGCAATACTTCTGTTTGACTTTCATACCTCTTTTATTTTGGTATATTTTGTTAAATCTGTGTGTAAATCACGAAACACAGAAAATCTCACTTTGTGTTCCTCTGTTGACATTATGTATGCTGAAAATATGGAAAATAGTAGTAAAGATTGTCTAAGAGATCTTTTTAATGTTATTAATAGCTGCTATTAGTCTTGAGCATGGTTTTGAAAAGTAATTTTCATTTTCACATCAGCAGTCCACGATAGGGTTTCAGGGGAAAACTCTTGAATCTACTTCCACAGTCCTAGAATGAAATTAAGATACAGATGTTTATTGATCACTGTGAGGTTAATGATCATTATGAGAATATACTGAGTAGTGAAGAGATCAAATAGAACATGATCCCATAAATAGTAACAGACTACGCTTCTCTCAGTATGTTCCCTGCCGAGCTTAACAGACCCTCTTTTCTTAATATATGAGGATCTTCCTCCATATCATCCTGCTGCTGCTTTTCAGATTTAGAAGAGTGCCTTTCACTTGACTACCAGTTGTTTAATACTCACCCTGTGTTGGTGTTACAGGCTTTATCTCTTATTTTCCTAACAGTTCTACCAGTTGTATAGGGAGATATAGGGGCTATAATCTCCGTCTTAAAGATTAAAGGTTGTTTGCTTAATTAACAGACATCGCATAGCTAACAATTCCTAGACCTAGAACAAAGTAATGATTTACTTATTTAATGTCATTTCCTCAATATTATATACATTTGAAGTATTACAGCTCCAAGTCCTTAACTTGGAGTTGGTTCTCCACAGATAAGTCAGTCACGAACTTTCTGCTTTTCACAAACAGAGGCGTTTTCTAGAACAGCAGCTTCTTAGCCTTTTGTTTATAGCGCTTGCTTTGTTTACAGCCTTCAGCCTCATGTTGTACTGGTTCATGCTTCTTGTTTTTCCTGACCTTAAAGGGCAGTTTAAGTGCACGCAATATGGGTTGGTCAGGAAAAGTGGACCGTTCTACAGGGGTCCCACAGGAACGGATTAAATAAAACGATGCAGTCTCTAAGAGGTGTCTGACTTTTTGCGACCCCATGGACTGCAGTGTGCCAGGCTCCCCTGCCCTCCACCATCTCCCAGGGTTTGCTCAGATGATTTGAGTCAGTGATGCTATCCAAACACTTCATCCTCTGCCACCTCCTTCTCCTGCCCTCAGTCTTTCCCACCATCAGAATCTTTTTCAGTGAGTCAGATCTTCACATCAGGTGGTCAAAGAACTGGAGCTTCATCTTCAGCATCAGTCCTTCCAATGAATACTCAGGGTTGACTTCCTTTAGGATCGACTGGTTTGATCTCCTTGCAGTCCAAAGGACTCCCAAGACTTTTCTCCAGCACCACAATTCAAAAGAATCAGTTATTTGGCACTCAGCCTTCTATATGGTCTAACTCTCATATCCGTGCATGACTACTGGAAAAAACAGGGCTTTGATTATATGGACCTTTGTCGGCCAAATGATGTCTCTGCTTTTTAACACGCTGTCCAGGTTTGTCATAGCTTTTCTTCCAAGGAGCAAGCATCTTTTAATTTCATGGCTGCAGTCACTGTCCACAGTGATTTTGGAGCCCAAGAAAATAAAATCTACCACTGTTTCCACTTTTCCCCCTTCTATTTGCCATGAAGTGATGGGACCAGATGTCATGATCTTAGTTTTAGAATTCTGAGTTTTAAGCCAGCTTTTTCACTCTCCTCTTTTACCCTCATCAAGAGCCTCTTTAGTTCTACAACTCAGGCACTGAGAGACTTAATGAGTGAAGGTCAGGATGCCACTTTTAGCAAATTCCAAACAGCAGAGATAAGAAAATCATCACCAGTGACTTCAGTTGCAGACAGTACCAAAGCGGATGGTGCCCAGGAAGATATCCAAATGCCATGCATCCACCAAGGCCACATGCTGCTCATCTGCTCTATAAACCTCTAGGAGTGCTTCTTATCCTCAGAAACGTATGGAACCTACTTGCAAAGGAATCTGGGAAATGTAGTTTCCAGGCTATCAATGTCCTCAGTTTGAACAAAGTTTGAGAAAGATGATATTTGCATTAAGATTTATTTGGCCCAGGGTCACCCTTTTTTATTGAACAATATAAATGCCTTGCCTCATACTTCTGGAGGCTAGATACCTGAAATCAGGGTGCTGGAAAAGTTGATTCCTTCTGAGCACTGTGGGAGGGATCTGTTTCTCACCTCTTGCCTAGATTCTCATGGTGTGCTGCCAATCATTGGTGTTCCTTGACTTGCAGAAGCATCACCCTAATTTCTTTCTTCACCTTCACATTGCACTCTCCCTGAGTACATATCTGTGTCTAAATTTCCCTTTTATAAGGAGATCAGTCTTACTGGGCCCACCATAATGACTTCACTTTAACTTCACCTCTATAAAGACTTGTCTCCAAATACAGTCACATTTTGAGGTAGAGAGTTAGGATTTCAAGATGTGAACTGGGAAGGTGGATACAGTTGACCCAATAGCAGTTATCTACTGTTGTATAAGATATTACTCTAAAGTTTAATACATTTAATAAACATCTCAAATAAACAATGTGTTCTTCTTGTGGTGTCTGTGAGTCTGGGAACAATGTGGCTAGACAGTCTGGGCTTGAGGTCTCTGCTGAGTCTGCCATCAGATATCATTTCAAGCTTGACTGGGGTTGGAGGATCCATTTTCAAGGTGACTGACTCACCACGGACTCCCTCACCGGCTATTGGCATGACATAGCCTCAGTTCTGTTCCATCCAGACCTGTCCACAGCGTTGCCTGAGGGTCTTTTGACAACATGGGGGCTGACTCCCCCCAGATCCGAGGATCCAAGAGACCAAGGTGGGAGTTACAGTGCCCCTTTCACTGAAATCCCTTCTTGGTTAAACACTGGCCTGAGTTCTGTTGCTTCTCAGCTGGTCTCACAAGTATGTGTTGATGCTTACATTGTTATTTCATTCTATTAGGGAAAAAGGGCCTGAAACTTCCTGTTTGTCGTCTTCTTTCCGGTGTCACTTTTATAACCTGACTACAAATATGCTCTTGGTAAGTACATACTAAGTTGAATTTAATTTCCTTGGAGGTCCTTGCATTTATAAAGAACTGTCTGAGTGAACTCTGGGAGATGGTGATGGACAGGGAGGCCTGGCATGCTATGATTCTTGGGGTCGCAGAGAGTCGGACAAGACTGAGCAACTGAACTGAACTGATGTAAGAAAAAGTCAGGCTGCAATTAGAATATTGCAGCCAAGTGAATTATATAGAATTTAATATGAAAGGACATATGAGTTCTGGTGGTGTTCAGGGGCAGCTTGCAATTCTTCATAGACGATTTTAACTTAGTGTTATTACCCCTGAACACTTTCTGATAGATCTCATGAATAAGGGTAAGGAAACAGAGATACTGTATGTTTTTAGCAAACAAAAATAAAATTACATTAATATATCACCTAATTAAGTCTGATCCCATGTTCAAATATCATATATAATCACAGCAAGCTCTCCCCTGAGGGCATAAATGCAGACAGTGTTCAGAACTCATCTTAAATAGTAATACTTAAGCCCAAGGATATTCCTTTATGACTCTGAGCTTTGTAAAGATTCATATTTCAGCCCAAAGCAGGTATTGTTGATTGATTTATTACTGCAAAGAGGTTTTATTTCCCAAATCCACCAGAATATTAGAATTAAATGCCTAACTTTTCAACTCTTTTTCATAAGTTGTCCTAGGCAAGATTCAAGTTCATAGTCAGGTGGGCCAACTTTGTATTATTTAAAATAATGAAATCAATAGACACATTGATAACATAAAACCACAAGGAGTCATCACTTGCAGTGTCTGTAAATAAAATCTAAAAATGCAGTCCTGGATATTTATCAACTATAATCCTTATCCTGAAAGTATTCCAAATAAGAGGAGAAGAGAGGGGAGAAGTGAGGGATGAAGCCACAAGGAGGGAGAAAGAGTAAAAAGACGTGAAGCTAGGGCAGGATGGAAGAGTGAGTGGAAAGAAACAAGGAAAGAAAGGGGAAGAAAGGAAGATGAGGCAAAATGATGTAGAAATATCAGACAAATTTACACCACCAACAAGAAATATTGGAGGAGGTTCCAGAGAATGTTACATATGACAATGTGTTATATGTAGCATAAATCAGTTGATGACTACATAGCAGTAGGATATTAAACATTAACCTTGATCCTTGTTCATTCATTTTTTTGAACACTGACTTAGTGCAAAGCATTGAAACATGTATGGCTATAGCATTTTAAAAATATATGCAAAAAATATTTCCCATTTTGATTCACAGGTGATTACTGAAGAAACATCAATACTGTAAAATATTAATAGATGTTATCATTCATGTCTTTAAATATTTTCCTCCATATTTACCTTCATAATTTGACAAAAATGAATCAAATGTCATAACATTCAGAATAGAATGATGGAATCCATTTTCATGCCGCATAACACATGTAGGATATTGTATTTAATTGGAACCATCTTCCAAATAAGCGTGTACTGACACACTGGAATCACATTTGTCTTATTAAAGCATCTTTTGCAAACATGTTCAATATGCTGCATCTAAGCATACTTTTTCCACATGGGGATTTAGAATAAAATACAAAGCACAATAATCATGCAAACAAAGGCATATTCTTACAGTGGAAGGGTGAATAGGACAGTGCAAGAGGAGCTTACAAACTCCACTCACCCACTGAAGAGGTGAAAGAGAGTCTCACCTCAAAGAAAAGGGCCCGTGCTGATGAAAAAACCACAGTACTTAATGCTGTTTAGTTCATACCATAAATGTGTAGATAACGTGGGCTGGAGACATCATTTCATCCATGGGGCATATGGTAATTATCTCCACATTAAAGCCCTTTTGCTAATCGCACACACACACACACACACACACACACACACGCACACACACGCATCCGTCTTTGCTGCCGAGGGGGTGCAGCTGACACTGAGGGACACCTCGAGGACTTGGGCTCATCAGCACATTTCTCTCCCTGTGTCCTTCTCCCTCGGGGCAGCTTCAGCTCCCATCAAATGCCTTCTCCTCCCCGTCTGATTGCACAGACGAGTACAGCATAAACACACTGGAACAGAAGTTTATAGTTCCAGGAGAGGAAGTGAGTGTGGTGGTTTTTATCAACCATTATTTTCCCCGAGCTTAGTTTAAACTGGGCACACTGAGTATTTAGCCGACATGGCCACTGACACAAAAGCCCGCAGCTCCACAGCATTAGTGGCTCAGACTCAAACAAGAGGCGGGCCTTGGGCACTGGGCCACCCCACATGGCTATCCTAAGTACTGACAATGTGTTACACCCGAAACTGTGTTTATAAATCTATATGCATATTCATAATGGCTTCACTATCATAAAAATTCCAGTGTTAGATATTCCTAATTATCTCATAAATTTGTTTTAAATCTTTTTTTAAAAAGATCAAGATCCACACATTACATTTTTTGGGTTTCTCAGATCAATTTAAACCCATTAAATTTTTTGGGTTTGAAACTTGTCCTCCCTTTTTGTTTTCCTTGCAGTTTATTTGTAAAGAAATAGTCATTAGTGATGTTCTGTAGTATTTCTCACCTTCTGGACTTTGTTGAATTCTGACTCTATGTTAATATTTTATATGTTCTTCTAGCACTGAGTCTCCCATAAACTGATAGTTATCTCCAGAACCTCAGTTCGACTTGGGTCAATGAATTGGCCAAAAATACTTGATAGAATGTATTTTGTAATTCAAACTGGGGGCATGTAGTGTCCACTTTTTCTCTTTGTGTGATGTTAGAAGCCATTGATTATAGTTACCTAGATCCATTATGTTAGAGGTTTTCAAAATGGTGATCTTCTAACGCTTTCTGTTATTTGTTAGCTGCAATACTTTTATAAAAATAAACCCCAGGATACTTAGTTATCTGAGGTTGAATAGAAAAAGCTGGTGGAATAATTTTTTATTTAACAATTATTTTCAAGAAAAAAAATAGAATTGGTTCTTTAGCATACTTCTAGTTTGTCACTGACTCCTTTCCTTTTTTTATTGAAGTATATATTTGGTTTAAAATATTACATAGTTTTAGGTGTATAACATACTGGTTGAATATTTTTATAGATTATACTCCATTTAAAGTCGTTACAAAATGATGGCTACTTTGCCCTGGGCTGTACAGCATATCCGTGTTACTTATCTATTTTCAAGGCAGTAGTTTGCACCTCCTAGTCCCACGCTCCCCTTCCCTCTCCCTAGTGGCAACCACTAGCTTGTCCCTATATCTGTGAGTCTGTTCTGTTCTATTAGTAGTGGCAGCGTTAGTCACTCAGCCATGTCTGACTCTGCCTGCCAGGCTCCTCTGTCCATGGGATTCTCCAGGCACGAATACTGGAGTGGGTTGTCATTCCCTTCTCCGGTTTTGCTATACACATTTGTTTTTATTATACTGTTTTAAATGTACTTTTTCTTTAAATCCTCACACACTTGTATATGCACAAATAATTATTTGTACTTAACAGTGAGGAAACTGAGGTTCATAAAGTTACTTGCCTAGTCAGGATTCTAGACCGTTTAGAACATACGCTCCCTTGACTGGACTCCAGGACATATTCAGAGGCCAAAAGAACTGAAAAAAATAATTATGCCCTGGAATACCTAACGAGCACCCATAATATGTAACTCAGATAAAAGAATATTTTTAAAGATCTCAGAAGACTACAGTCGAAGCCAAAATTGAAAATACTTTGATCCTCAAGCTCTGTAAATTCCTGGGTATACTCATTGAATGCGGGCTTGTGACTGTTTCCATTTAGTTCCCATTTGCTGGTGCAAGGGAGCGCATGCAGCCTGGTGGGGAGTCTGGCACTGACCTTACTATGTCTCTGCCTTAGAGGAGGATCTCTTAATATGCCATTCATAAGTCAAACACTCTGAGCCTCATACGCGCACACGGGTGCGTTGGCCTATTTTGCCTGCAGAGTCAGTGGAAATCACATTTGGTGTGCTTATTTTGATGCTCACCCAGATCCCTGTAGGGCTTAAGGAGATTAAACTCTTGTGATAGACAGATTGTCGGTATTGAACGCTCCATTACGCAGCCTTCCCAGGGGCTCAGGAGGCAGACTGGCGGCAAGTGATGCAGACTCAGGTCCAGTGGCGATGCTCTCCAGTGCCCCCTGTGTCAGAGTGACCCCCGAATAGGAAACACGGGCTTGCCAGGAGACGCAAAGTGGAAAAGGCCATACGTTTGCCTTGTCTTCTTAATGTTCTCTTTGGTCATAACAGGATCAAAGGCCAGATGATTTTCACAAGCAGTGTGCCAAGTGCCCTTTCTCAAACCAAATGCTGACAATAAATGTTTCTGGTGGTGTTGGCAGAAAATTCTCCATGCGTCTCCTGATTTCCACAGGTCTTTTGAACAGAAGCATTGATTCCCTTTGTTCTGGACTATCTTTTCAAGGATATGAGTGTAGCAAACAGCCTTGGAAGACAGAAACTGTGCTCCCTCCCGAGGAAAGGGCACGCTTGATTTCTATCCAGTATAATAAAACAGTGGAGTTGCCTGTTACAAAAGATTTGGTTTCCCTGAACTCTGGGCTCGTCTTCCCTGACCGAGTTTACTGCACATGCAGAAGGTGTCGCCTGGCCCTCTTCACACTGTCTGTGTAACTTGGGGCGAAAATTACGATCCTTTGGCTGTTGTTGCTGCTTCGAGTAGTAAATTGCCTTCTGTTCCTGACCCAGGATCCCCTGCTCTCCCACCAGCATCCGTGAAGACTGGTGGGTGTGTGTGTCCTCAGTCACTGCAGGCTCCTCTGTCCACGGATTCTCCAGGCAAGGATACTGAGTGGAGTTGCCATGCTCTTCTCCAGGGGATCCTCTGAACCCAGGGATCAAACCCTTGTAGCCTAAGTCTTCTACATTGCAGGCAGATTCTTTACTTGTTGAGCCAGCAGGTATGACTGGTAGGTTAGTATATTACCCTGTAAGCAGGGTAAAATTTTAGACTCTTCAAAATATTAGACAGTTTTTAGTCCTTATGATTAAAGACATATGTGTTATATGTTTGAATGTGTATATATATTATCTACTTACATTCTTGCATGTGTAGGAAGATTTTAGTGTTATGTATATGTATGAATGTATATAGAAAAATTTTATTTTATAATTTTAAATATGACAATTGCATTGTTATCACTTGAAAAAAAAAACAGTGCCTACTTTTTTAGAGCTATTTCTAAACACAGAATTTAGAATCACATTGAGACCTTTACAAAATGTTTTTACCTTCACTAGGTGTACCTCATCATCAAGGGCAGAGAAGCCCCAGCAAGATGGTAGGCGCTGGAGCAGCAGCTGTGCCACCCTGGAGCAATTTTGAGGAGACACCCCACATCCAAGGGAAAAGGAGAAGCCCCAGCAAGACGGTAGGAGGGGCGAGATTGCCTTTAGAATCAAACCCATACCTGCCAGAGACACTCAGAGGGCTCAAACAAACCTTGTGGGCACCAGGACCCAGAGACCCCACAGAGACTGAGCCAGAACTGAGTTTGGGTGTCTCCCGTGGACTGCTGCAGGGGTAGGGGCTCTGGGTGTAGCAGACTGGGGTATGGCCTCCTGAGGGAAGTCGCCATTAACCCCACCATAGAGCCTCCGCAACTTACACAGGACTGGGAAATAGACTCTTGGAGGGCACAAACAGAACCTTGTGCACCAGGATCCAGGAGAAAGGAGTGACTCCACAAGAGACTGACCCAGATTGGTCCGTGAGTGTCCAGGAGTCTCCAGTGGAGGTGTGGGTTGGTGGTGGCCTGCTGCAGGGTGGGGCACTGAGTGTAGCCGTGCCTCCATGGGACCTTTTGAAGAAGATCACCATTCTATTCACTACCTCCACCATAGTTTGAAGTAAAATGAAGTGAAATCGCTCACTCGTGTCCGACTCTTTGTGATCCCATGGACGGCAGCCTACCAGGGTCCTCTGTCCATGGGATTCTCCAGGCAAGAATACTGGAATGGGTTGTCATTTTCTTCTCCAGGGGATCTTCCCAACCCAGGGATTGAACCCAGATCTCCTGCATTGCAGGCAGACGCTCTGCCATCTGAGCCACCAGGGAAGCCACAGTTTGGCTTCAGGGAAATAACAGGGAGGGAACACAGCCACGCCCATCAACAGAAAATTGGATTAAAGATTTACTGAGCATGGCTCCACCACTCTGAACAAGAACCAGATTGCCCCTCAGTCTCTCCCATCAGTAAGTCTCCATAAGCCTCTTAACTTTCTCCATCAGAGGGCAGACAGACTGAAAACCACAGTCACAGAAAACTAACCAGTCTGATCACATGGACCACAACCTTGTCTAACTCAGTGGAACTAGGAGTCATGCCCTGTAAGGGCACCCAAGACAGACTGGTCATGGTGGAAAGTTCTGACAGAACATGGTCCACTGGAGAAGGCAATGGCAAACCACTTCAGTATTCTTGCGTTGAGAACCCCATGAACAATATTAGAAGGAAAAAAAAAAAAAGGACACTGAAAGATGAACTCCCCAGGTCAGCAGCTGCTCATATGCTACTGGAGATCAGTGGGGAAATAACACCAGGAAGAAGGAAGAGATGGAGCCAAAGCAACACCACCACCCAGTTGTGGACATGACTGGTGATGGAAGTCAAGTCGTCCAATGTTGTAAACAGCAGTATTGCATAGGAACCTGGAATGTTAGGTCCATGAATCAAGGCAAATTGGAAGTGGCAAACAGGAGATGGAAAGAGTGAATGCTGACATTTTAGGAATCAGGAAACTAAAATGGACTGGAATGGGTGAATTTAACTCAGGTAACCGTTATATCCACTACTGTGGGCAAGAATCGCTTTGAAGAAATGGAGTAGCCATCATAGTCAACAAAAGAGTCCAAAATGCAGTACTTGGATGCAGTCTTAAAAACAACAATGATCTCTGTTCGTTTCCAAGGCAAATCATTCAATATCACAGCAATGTAAGTCTATCCCCCAACCATTAATGCTGAAGAAGCTGAATTTAAATGGTTCTATGAAGACCTACAACACCTTCTAGAACTAACACCCCAAAAAGATACCCTTTCATTATAGCTACTGGAATGCAAAAGTAGGAAGTCAAGAAATACCTGGAGTAACAGGCAAATTTGGCCTTGGAGTACAGAATGAAGCAGGACAAAGGCTAATAGAGTTTTGCCAAAAGAACGCACCGGTCATAGAAAAACCCTCTTTCAACAACAAAAGAGAAGACTCTACATATGGACATCACCAGATGGCCAATACAGAAATCAGATGGATTATATTCTCTGCACCCAAAGATGGAGAAGCTCTATACGGTCAGTCAAAACAAGACCTGGAGCTGACTGTGGCTCAGATCATGAACTCCTTTTTGGCAGATTCAGGCTCAAATTGAAGAAAGTAGGGAAAACCACTAGACCACTCAGGAATAACAAATCAAATACCTTATGATTATATGGTGGAGGTGAGAAAGATTCAAGGGATTAGATCTGATAGACAGAGTGCCTGATGAACTATGTCTCCTGTACATGACATTGTACAGGTGCCAGAGATCAAGACCATCCCCAAGAAAAAGAAATGCAAAAAGGCAAAATGGTTGTCTGAGGAGGCCTTACAAATAGCTGTGAAAAGAAGAGAAGTAAAAGG
>SJYC01106811.1:0-10632 GCA_006408675.1 Madoqua kirkii | reverse complement strand
CTGAAAGGATCAATACAAGAGGAGTTACACTCAACACAGGTGCAGCTAATACCAGAGCACCCAAATACATAAAGGGAGAAATTTACAGGAATACAGTTTAACAGTGGAGACTTTGACACCACAGTCACATCAATCGATAGGTCTTTAAGCCAGCAAAGCAACAAGGCAACAGAGACCCTAAATGAGACAACAGAACAATTAAACTTAATTGATAGTGTCAGGACATTACATCCAGAAAAAGCCCCGAACGCACAAGAGTCAGAAATAAACCTAAGGATGTGAAAGACTTACTTGCTGAGAAGTATAAAAAATTAGTAAAGGAAACTGAAGATGATTCAACATATGATCAACAATATGGTAAGATATTCCATGCTCTTGGGATTGGTAGAATATTGTTAATATGGCCGTACTACCCAAGCAATTACAGATTTCAGATTTAATGTTATCCCTATCAAGTTACCCGTGATATTTTTCACAGAACTAGAACAATAATCCTAAAATTGATATGGAATCACCCAGTTTTTGCTGCTTGATATTATAGCAGAGTTTCACTTGATGTCACTCATGGCATTTAAAATATGAACAATACAATAGAGTTGTTCCCCTTTGAACACTGGTGCTATTATTTCACTAGTGGAGAGGTAGGTAGTTCAATTACAAAGCCAAAATTATTGATTTGTGCTTTAAAAGATTAAATGTAGTTTAAGCAAAACAAACACCACCTAATAATCTAGGAATTAAAAATCTTATTTTTAGAGTTAAAAGAGCAGGTCATTTCTAGAAGTATATATGCTAATTTGACACAGTACTTAAGAATTTTCAAAACATTCCTAAATGAAATGCTTCTATCACCATAATTACAGTGATACACAATTTAAAACTTGTCTGACTTGCCTTGTTAAAAGTTTGGTTCAAAGTAGGAGATGGAATTTTGGGGATTTTAGAATTCTTTGAAGGCATATATAGGATGACGACGCATTAACTTGGAGGAATACTGAGGCGGGATTAATCTGAACTCTAGTTAATGTCCAGGCATCCTTTGCATAAATAAATGAATTTTTTCTGACTTATTTCTCATAATAGAACCAACCAGTAGATACTATTAAATCCATTTTACTGCTAAGGAAATGGACATAATTTAGCTGATAAATGATGTTACAGTTTATCATCTTGCCAAACTTATGGTCCTTCTACCCTTTTCCTTATGCCCATCCTTCCCTTTCAAATGGGAAAATAGCTGTTTTCACCTGTGGATTTTTTTTCCATGACTAAAATAGGTTTAATACTTTCTTTTCTATCTTTATCCACTTTTCCTTTCCTCTTTCAAGTATGAGAAAATTGTGGATTTACATAGTTTTGAATTTCAGGTAAAATATATCTTGTAACGAAATTCTCAGTGATTTCTTACACTATACCTTTGTTAAAGTACTTCCTCACTCAAAGCAGGGTGTACAGGATATTTTGTGGTTATAATAATTATCTTATTGTCTGATTAAAACATGAAATTTGGTTATGTACTGCTCAACCTCGTATGTGTATTTAAACTACCATAAGCTATGTATGCATTTGCAACAGACCATCCAGGAAACTAGTCAAAAACATTATTTATACAAAAAGGTGATATACACAAGAAATGTAGAAATATGCTATTAATATTTAAATAAACTTTTATAGATTTGTCTCTGATTATTAACTATATATAATGTTTATCTCAAATTCAGTGACTTTGGTCCCACTTCCCAAAATATAATTTCCTTATTTTTCTGATTAACTTGCTCATTGAGTATCAATATGCACCATCATATGTATGTACATACATTATAAACCATTCCTTTAAAGGAGTACTTACTGGGTCAGACACTTAGAAGATGGGATTCCTCTCTAGATGTGCATAAAATTCAGACTCAGAATGGTATTGTCTAAGTGTGATGTGAGTGATGTCCATAAGCAGAGAGAGAGAGAGAAGTCGAGACACGGAGGTTTCCTCTCAGCTCTATCATGTGTAAGCCTTAGGAAAGCCATCTTAGTTTTTCAGTTGTAGAACCCTGAGATTTTTAATTTCAACCTACCCATTTTTAGAAGGGCATTGTTACACTCCTATCTGTAGGACATACCTGCAAAATTCCTCTTTTATTTCTCAAGACTTTCTCTCTCTCTCAGGATCTGCAGTTGAAGCAGGCCACATGCCCTTGGCAGAGTCGGCATGGTTAGGGTGAGATCTGTAACTCAGAACACTGAGCAATAGTTTTGCTCAGTATAAAGCCAGTTGGCTCAACTCAAATACTTAGTCTAATAACACCCTAATCAACTAAATTCATCTGTCCCAATTTCATATTTTACAGCCAGAGCAGAAAGGATACAACTTAATATTCTAAATATCATAATTAAGTCTGGGAACACCACCAACTTGTCACTCTCAGAGCCCAGTGGAAGGCGGAACTGGAGACGACGTGAAGTCACACAGCAGCTGAAAGAGAACAAGGAATGGACTCCACATGCAAGGAGCCGGAGAGGCTGAAGCGATGCTGGATGGTGTGTACTCGACACTGCTTTACTGTATGTTACGTTCTGGAGTAAGCGGTGTATTTGCTAGGTAGGAGGTGAGCTGTAAGCAGTTATTATATGGTAAATGAGACTACCAGAAAGTAACATCAGAAGATTTCCTATATTTGAATAGTAAAACTGGACTTAGGCAGTCAAAAGTAAGTGATTGGCTAATTTGCACGAAATTTAATTTTTCAGAATTTCTAATGACTAAATGCAATATTCCATAAAAGACTCATTTTCCCAATTTAAATAGGTTTTATAATCAATTAAATGTGATTTTGTTTCCCATCCTTTTATGTTCCTACTTAGCATAGGAACTATACAATTTTCTTTGATTTCATAAAAGTTAATTTCAGACCTTTTTTTGTTCATCAAATACAGTTTTAGCTCTCCAGATGCTAATACTTTAGCAAAGAAACACAACTATCAAGTTGGAGGTCAATGCACTTCCCTTTTTATGAGCTGCATTACCAAATATTAACGAACAAAGGACATATTGTTCCAACAACTAAATCCCATTAATGGTGGTGTATTCTTTCAGATTTCAGCAGTTATACTTATGTCCACGGTATCAAAGTCCCAGGAATATTTTTAAGGAACCTCTTTTGTTTCAAGTTGTGCATTGCCAGCTACCATGGGTCAGCGAGAACCATACAAAGGAAGGTCTTGAATTATGTCTACAATGTCAGTTTTAATCAGCTTTACATATTGGTGATGATGAATTTTGTACGTTAGGTGTAAAAACAAATTTCTCCCTAAGTACAGACTTTAATATAAGCCCTCTGTGTCATATGAAGACTAGGTAAGATTGGGGAAGGCAGGACAGATTCATAATCACAGACGCACAGCATTTTCAGGCAGGATAAAATATGTGAAATCTTACCATAGGTCCTTTATTATAAACACATCTGAAATGTACACATACTTAAGAAATAGTCTATAGTAGAAGAATGGGAGGAAAAGGTATGCCAGTCAAACATCATAGAAAAGATGTCAGGTGAAATTTACTTTAAGGAAAAGACCATTATTTTTCTCCAAGAAGACAAAATTTTAAAATGAGGCATCCACTACAAACTGGAATTCCTTTCATTTTTATATTATTTTACAAAGGCAAATGGATTATTAAGTAATTAATTCCTAGTAAGTCACTACAGAACTGTGATATTCTAATATTAACTCCTTCACACTAATTTAGATCATCTAGTTTCAGAGGTCTCATCTCCTTTCTCAATTTCCAGCATATGAGTAGTACCTAAAATCTTAGTTTCCTTCTGCTGGATCACATGTCAAGGTGGCATAAAAACTTGCTCTAGTTGCTTACATGCTTGCAGGGTTAGAAGACTATATCAAATGTTTAGGAAGCCTGCTGTGAAATAAACATAAACATTTTTACATATGCTGTTTTCCAGTACTGGGTTAAGCATTCTCTAAAGAGAGAATGCGAACTTGGACACAGGATTAGCAGCACCATTCTGGTATAAGATCCTCCTTGCATTCTGTGCTAGTCCATGGGCCTAGGAAATCTAGACTATTCTAACATGGCCCTGACTGAAGGCTCCGGTGTTAACTTTCTTCCTGTCATGTAACAAATTAACCACCAGCAGTGATAACAGTATTGAGCCCAAAGTAGTTAACACTATGGAAGTTCCAAAGAACTAGCGCCTCAGCTAATTAAATGACACATCAAAGGTAAATAAAGGTATCCTTTCTAAGTCAACGACCTGGAGAATCATGATAAGTATGATGATGATAATATTTTTGTACCAGGGAAACCTCACAAGATTGAAACACCACCAGAATAGTAAAACATCACTTTTAAAAGAAGGAACGTGCAAAATATTAGACATAACTTTAATCATCTTTAAATTATATTTGTGAATATCAGGATAGTTATGCTCAGAGATAATATTATAAATCAACTTTTTTCATTATTAGTAATGTTTCTTTTTACATGGTGTTTACGTTTGACCAAAAGTGAGATGAGAGTTAAAGATGGTGTTCTCTCTGTGGCCCTGAAACCAACTTGGCTTAACTATAGAGATTTTCCAGATCTAGAAATGCTTAGAAATAAAATTGCAAAACAAGAGTCTGGGAGTAATGACAATTATATTTTCTTCTTTTATCAAAAACAACTTTAAATGTTCACTTCGATTTTACCGTAGAACTGCCCTATTGTAAAATACAATGCTGATTCCAGCTGTGGTAGTGATTATATAGATTACAGATTTATAATAAAATAAAAATGGTACTAAAGTTCTACTGTATTCACAAATACTGCATATATATATGTACATGCAAGTAAACCTCATTATTATGACAAAATTTTAGGGTTTTAAATAGGCACATTTCCTCCTACCTGTCCATCTCCATATATTTACAACCTCAAGACAAGTTTTCACAAGTAACATTTAAGTTTGTGAAGGAAAAAGTATTTCCAGTACCTAGCCTCTCTCCTTCCCTTCCAGCTTTGGGAGAATAGCAGCCCATAAAACTGAATGCACAAACTACCGTTATAAGAGTTTCTGTGATTCATATCCACATCTGTTGGCAGCAACAAGTCTGAAGAGTTTTGAACAAAGTAATGTATTTGCATGTATAATATAAGCATCTCATGGTGATCCTCTGCATACACACATACAAAAAACATATAAAAATGTTTCTTAAAAGTAGTATTTTAACTATTTTGTATAATTCCCCAAATGAATCACCAATGAATACCTTTATACTGCAAGTACTATGATTAATTAACAAACTGTTTTGTATCACCAATGACAACCCCCAATAAAAAAGGCAAGAAAAAGAAAACAGAAGCCAGTGATTTTAAAACAAGAAAAGAAAGTTCTAGATTACAAATATGGTAAATGTTACTATACAAAGATGGTAACTATAAAAGTGTATCTGAACCTACCCGTATTGCTAAATACTTTTGACCATCAGCCTTGACCTCAGGGTAAAAGTCTGACCTATTCCCACAAGCGTACAGGAGCTGTAACCTTCTGCACCCTAAGAGGAAGATTCTTTAAAGTGAGTACCTGCACTCCAGCATGCCTGATCTTTTCCTCTAAGACTGTCTTATTTCTGTTCTTAATTTCTCAGTCAAACTAAATGAATTCTTATCTCTTTGTTACTGCTAAGTGCTTTTAAAGTTCTAGGACACAAACTCTAACATATCTGAGATGTTTTATAAATAATCATCTTTCGGATAAAAGGTGGTGGCACGGAAATGATCTTCTAAGGGTCTGTTTTGGTTTCAGTGCTTTGAAAAGAAAGGATGGTGTGCCGGTAGGTCTCTGCACACCATTTTCTGAAGTCTTGTTTGACTGCACACCTTGGGCCAGATCACACCTAGCACTTCAGTCGTCATCAGTCCTCTCCACAGCATCCTGCTAACACAGTTTCCAGGGTAACTTCCTCAGGAGCCCTGTAAACTGTGAGTCATCGAGATGATACACAGTTGGTCTGGCTTCAAGTTTCACACAATTGGGCTATGAAGCATTCCGTACAGAGGAGGCAGCACCCAAAGGAATGAGTAGAACATGTTTAAATAATACCCACTACTAAATTTTACAGCTGTCCTTTTATATTCAAACGAGATGAAGCACACTGTTATGTTAAACTGAAAACACTTTAGATCTAAAAATATACTACTGGAACAAATGACATAGCAAGAAACAAGACCAAAATCTATTTGTATAAAATACAGTCTATAATTTCAGAACAAATGCTCCATATAGCCATACTCAAACATCTTTTAAATTATAAGCCAGGCATTTATATTTTTAAAAAATATCTCTGGTGAATTTAAAATTTAGTATTTTCCCAGAGTTTAAATATCTATAATGAGTCATTTCTTTTTAGAACTGGAACTGAGCATAAATATAACTCTAAAACAAGATTCCTGATTTCAGAGAATTGTTTCTTCAGATAACCTTTCTCCACAAATGATTAGAATTAAATGACTTCCTCAAAATTATACTGTCTTTTTAATGGGCTCCAAATAGAAAAGTTCTTGAATTGGGATTCATTTTAAGTTTTTGCTGGTTGGGATTCTTCTACACTACTTTACCAACATTATTACATTTTATCGTATCTTCTCCCAAGACAAGCTGTTCATTGTATGTTGTTCTCAAGTACTGAACTGAAATATAACCTAAAGGAAGAAATTATGATTCTTTTTCAATTTCTCTTAAACATTGGTGATTATTTCAGTCATAACAACTGCCAAGGTTGTGTTTTTTATTCTGGATTCCTAATTATAAAGCATTAAGAGTAATTCAGAAGTGTTTCAGAATCACCTACTGCCCAGATTCTGGAAAATGTCTCTTGAGAAATAGGACGTAGATGCTCCGAGAACTGCTGCATTTGCACGGACAGGCCCTGAGCTCCCCGATGCAACAAGAGGGTAAAGGGCCAGGTCAGCACACTGATGCACCTGCTGTCCTGCTGCTCCGTCACTCAGCAGATACTGAGTCCATGTGGTTTCCACGGTTGGTCATCTGTTGTTGATTTCTAAAGCTAGCTAGTAGAAACTCAGAAGAATCACCTGGACAAATTTAAGTGTTATGCCCACTTCTGTGTTGATATAATGTAAGTATTCTAGACCATGAATGCTGGCAACTGAATGATGAGGAAATGTTTCCTGAGGATTGTCTAAAACAAGGAAAATTTCAGTAGATGTTTTAGTTCTTAAACACCTTTTAAAACTCGTCTTGTAAGGAGTTATGAAGGACCATCAACTTTTGGCCTGTTTTACAAACAGTGAGTTTTATACTGTTACTATGCTTGAGACTTGGCAAACTCTTACCTCTCATCCTTATCTGTAATGAAATTATCTTGGGAATCTTAATTCCTTTCTGGTTAAATCAGTAATGACCAATGGTGATAACCAGCATGTACAAACACACACACATGAGGATAAAAATAAAATAAAAAAGCCTGACAAAGAGTATGTTAATAAACTTCACTACAGAGAGATTGGCCAAGAAGAAGATGACACGGCTCCTTTTCCATTTTTATATGACATAACAAAAGCAGTATTTTGGAAGGCTATAAAGTTATTTTTTCCCATTTATACTATTTCTTAATAAAAGTAGTGTTTTTTGTCTTTTTTTGCATATGTATGAAAAGACTCTGCTACTGCTAAGTCACTTCAGTTGTGTCTGACTCTGCGACCCCATAGATGGCAGCCCACCAGGCTCCCCCGTCCCTGGGATTCTCCAGGCAAGAACACTGGAGTGGGTTGCCATTTCCTTCTCCAATGCATGAAAGTGAAAAGTGAAAGTGAAGGCGCTCAGTCGTGACCAACTCCTAGCGACCTCATGGACTGCAGCTCACCAGGCTCCTCCATCCATGGGATTTTCCAGGCAAGAGCACTGGAGTGGGTTGCCATGGCCTTCTCCAATGCATGAAAGTGAAAAGTGAAAGTGAAGGCGCTCAGTCGTGACCAACTCCTAGCGACCCCATGGACCGCAGCCCACCAGGCTCCTCCGTCCACGGGATTTCCCAGGCAAGAGCACTGGAGTGGGGCGCCATTGCCTTCTCCAGGAAAGGTAGGCAAATAAGAGTGGTGAGGCCTGTGAGTGCGTTTTGGCTGCTTCTGCTGCGCTAAGCAGGTGCGAGAACCCTGGCTTTCCTATCAGGAGCCCTTCTGAACGGCTTAGTCCCTTTGCAGCTGCCACTAGCTGTCAGCCTCCCCATGGATGTTGTCCACGTGCACTTTGAGGTAGTCGTTCCTTGTAAACTTCTTATGGCAAAACTGGCATTCTGCCAGCGGACGATTGGGATTATGAGTCATCTTGTGTCGGATCAGCATTTTCTTCAGGCTAAAAGCCAAGTCACAAACCTAGAAAAGACCCAAAGATACCAGTCATATTATATTAAAAAATCTGAAAATACACAAATTCATCACTTACACAGGTAGCAGTCTAAGAATCTGCCAGGTAAACAACCTCTTTTCCAGGTAAAGAATCTGCCTGCCAAGCAGGAGACATGGGTTTGCTCCCTGAGTTGAGAAGATCCCCTGGAGAAGGAAATGGCAACCCAGTCCAGTACTCTTGCCTGGGAAATCCCAGAGACAGAGGAGCCTGGTGGGTTACGCTTAGTTGGACACAACTTAGCGACTGAACAACAATAATCACTTACACAATATACATTATACAAACTCCTATTATCAACAGGTGCTGACAGGTGTAGCAACAAGAAAGTGCTCTTGAAATAAATGGAATTTGGGGGGTGATCCTAAGATGGTGGAGAAATAGGACAGGGAGAGCACTTTCTCCCTCACAAATTCATCAAAAGAACATTTCAGTGCTGAGTAAATTCCACAAAACGACTTCTGAATGCTGGCAGAGGACATCAGGCAACCAGAAAAGCAGATCATTGTCTTCAAAAACGGGCAGGAAAAAATATAAAAGATGATAAAAGAGACAAAAGAGGTAGGGAGGGAGCTCCATCCCAGGAAGGGTGTCTTAAAAAGAGAGAAGTTTCCAAACACCAGGAAACACTCTCACTGCCGAGTCTGTGGTGAACCTTGGAAGCACAGAGGGCAACATAACAAGGAGGAAAAATGAATAAATAATTAAAACCAACAGATTACAAGCCCAACGGTAACTCCCCCAGCGGAGAAGCACTGCAGAGGCCTGCATCTGCCACTAGCAAGCGGGGGCTGGGCAGTGGGGCATGGGCTGCAGTGCTTTTTAAGAATCAGGCCGGAATGCCCCGAGCGTAACCAGCGCGAACTAACTTGGGCTAGCAAACCAGACCCTGGGATAGTTACCATGCGAAAAGCTCTAAGGTAAGACACCGCCAGGCCCACGCACAAAACAAAGGATGGAACAGAATTAGCCGGCTGCAGACCATCCCCCTCTGGTGACAGGAAGCCAGAGCCGGAAGGGCCGGAAGGGGGCAATCGCAGCCCCAGAGAGACATTAACTACCAAACTCAAGCAAGCTTCTTTGCTAATTAAGACCTCTTGGGGTTCCGGGCAGTCACTATCCGCTGGAGAAGGGGTGCCAGTTGTACTCCCAGAAAGCTGAGCAGCAGGGACGGGAAAGGCGATAAGTCGTAGCAACCTCGCTCGCCAAACACCTGAGCTACTTGGACCTGGGAAGGGCACCAAACGCAGGCTCAACCGAGTCTGTGCCTCTGAGGACTACCTGAGTGTCTCAGCCTGAGCGGCTTAGATGGGGTAGGTGCATGCAGCCCAGGGCCAGCCGCAGAGGGTTCTCGGTGGAGCAACCTAGAGCCTGAGCGCTGTGCGCGGTGAGCGGGGGCAGGCCCAGCGTGGCTGAGGCACTGCGAGCACACACCAGTGTTGTTTGCAGTGTCCCTCCCTCCCCACAGCGGGACTGAACAAGTGAGCCTAAAAAAAGTGTCCACCACCGTCCCCCTCGTGTCAGGGCAAAAATCAGACACTGAAGAGACCAGCAAACAGAAGAAGCTAAAACAGAGGGAACCGCCTTGGAAGTGACAGGTGCAATAGATTAAAACCCTGTCATTAGTACCAACTACATAGGAAGGGGCCTATAGATCTTAAGAAATATAAGCCAGACCAAGGAACTATCCAAAAATGAAATGACCCCTCACTGCCCACAACAACACCAGAGAAAGTCCCAGATATATCTTTACTATTTTTATGATCATTCTTTTTTTTAAATTTTAAAAAATTTAAGTCCTCTATTTCTCCTTTAATTTTTATTTTTATAACTTATTATTACTTTTCAAAAAAAGGCCCTATTTTTAAAGCAAATGCCATATATATTTTCTTATGGTTGTTGTTTTTTAATAATTCTTGTGACTTTTTTTCTTCTTCTTTTCTTTAATATTGTGTTTTTGAAAATCCAACCTCTTTTCTAGATTCTTAATCTTTTCTTTTTGGTATTTATTATCAGTTTTGTACCTTTAAAAACCCATTCTTCAGTACCCATTTTTACTTGAGAATGAGATTACTGGCTTGATCATTCTCTCCTCCTTTGGACTCTCCTTTTTCTCCACCAGGTTACCTCTGTCTCCTCCTTCCCCCTTCTCTTCTCTACCCAACTCTGTGAAGCTCTGTGTATTCCAGACAGTGGAGAACACTTAGGGAAC
>SJYC01106810.1:0-37268 GCA_006408675.1 Madoqua kirkii | reverse complement strand
CCGAGGATGAGATGGCTGGATGGCATCATGGACTTGATGAACCTGAGTCTGAGTGAACTCCAGGAGTTGGTGATGGACAGGGAGGCCTGGCGTGCTGCGATTCATGGGATTGCAAAGAGTCAGACATGACTGAGCGAGTGAACTGAACTGAGCTAAAAGAACCAGGAGTGCTATCTGAATGAAGAGCTCTTAGTGCAAGATGTACAAAGAAGATGTTCATCACGGAATTATTCACAGAAGTGGAGTATTACAAATTACTTACTTGCCCAAAGTTTAAGAGTATATACATTTTTTATATAGCCAGATGAAGAAACACTTCTCTGCTGGTTAAAAGAAACCATACTATAACACTTAAAGGCAAGGGAAAATGTAAAGGCAAGAAAACAGAATAATAGTAATGTATAATTTAATGTACAATACTGAAATAAATATCATAAATATATCTATATAAATAAGTACTGGAGCAAAATATCAAGAAACTGACATTAATATTAGCTGACATCAGTTGAAAAATTTGATCATTTTATTTCTGTCTTTATTCCCTTCCGTATTTCCTAAATTTTCAGAAACAGAAAAGGAAACTTTTATAACTAGAAACCAAATACTACTTTGGGATGGAAAAAGTACACTTGGTTGATTGAAGGATGCACGTCCTCATGTTCCATCCATGCCTCAAGCCCACTCCCACAAGAATTCTGCCTTAGGAAGTCCTTTCTAACTCTCTAAACTGCTCTGATGCATCACCGACAACCTCCACATGGCAGTAGGCACTCCTGAAGCCTCATCCGGCATGAAGTTCGAGCATCGCACAGCATGCCTGGCCCTTTCCTTCTGCCTTTCACTTAGTTTCCATGAGGACCTGTTCTCCTTGTTTTTGGGCTATGTTTCCAGCCATTTCTCCCTCATCACAGTGTCTGTTCCTTAACCCACGTCTCCACTCACTAGCTGTTTTCTCCCCTGGTTATCTTCATCATAGTCATGCTTTTTGTGACTGTTTATATCGAGCTCACTTGCCAATATCTATCTCTGATTCAGTCTATTCTCCTTATGTGTACACTGGAGGATTTAAACGCTTGTTGAATAAGACACTTCAAATTTACAAGTCTTACACAGAATTGGAATCTACAAAGTACAGCAAACTAGTGACTATAACAGAAAGCAGCAGACTCACAGAGAGAGAGGACAAACTAGAGGTTACCAGCGGAGAGAGAGGAGGAGGCTGGGGCAATCCAGGGGCAGGGGATTAGCAGGTACAAACTACTAGGTATATATTAAACTACAAGACATACAACACAGAAAGTACAGCAAATATTTTATAACTGTAAATGAAATATAACCTTTGAAATTGTGAATCGCTATAGTGTACACCTGTAACTTATCAACTGTACTTTAACTAAAAAGAGAAAGAAAAAAGACTCTCTCCCAAATCTAATTCTCTTAAAAAAAAAAAAGTGCCACCTGTCTGAATCTGCTGGAGATCTGGCTCAGCCTCGATCTACGTCTCCCTGGTTCCCACCTCAGAGTCACCACTTCGTCTTCCCCATACACATTTCTAGAAGACATGTCTCCATCTCTGCTGCCACAGCCTGAGCACAGACCATTACCTGCCGAGACCAGTGCTTCTCCAGCCAAATCATTTCAGCAGGCACCACTTATCTCTATTTGTCAATAAAATGTACCACGTGTACTAAGCTGTAAGTTATACTATTAAAGATAAACCTTTAAAAGCATGTGAAAAAGATGAAGCAAGGTTTTGTGCTAATAATTATGACTTTCATACTTTCATTAGGCAAAATCTAAGAGATGATATTTAGACCCAAAGTCATCTTTAACAAAAGTATAGACAAGTAAGTGTCTCTTCTGGATAATTTCAATTTTTGGTTCACTTTTCTCCAGATATGATGGTATCATTTTTTAATCTAAATTTACTGCTAATTAGTAATTTTAACTCTGCTGTTTTCTTTTTTGGTATTCTGTGTTTATAAGTATCATTTTCAATCTGTGGTTTCTGTATAGGACTCTTCTGTACTCTATTTTAAAACAGGTAAGAGAATCCATACCTCTGCTGCATGGGCACACACAAATCACAAATCTGACAATGCACAGAAACGAACAAGTGACAACCTGCGTCACTGTGGAATTGCTGCTCTTACCTGAGAGTGCACACATCACCTGAGACCACCTGGGAACCAGGGCCCCAAGCCCTCTGTTCAGTGATAACAAAGCTTAATTCCGTTCCCATTTTTATCATATATGAGGAGCAGGGATTAAACCTGTAATGTTTCCTTCCTGCTTCCCCATGGATGTCTCCTAGCCTCCTGGGATATGCAGCGCCTCACTCTGGAAACCAAAGTGTAGATTATTGCAACAGCCAATGTTACTGGTTCTCAAACAGTGGTACAATTTTCTCTCCTCTCAGGAAAGTGTTTGGAATTAGCGGGGATGTGTAACCATCCTCAAGATGGGGGTCACTGCCTGCATATTGTATAGGAGCAGAGAGGCAAACTCCCTGTGACTTGTGGACAATTTCACACTGTCAAAAGTGCCCAGGTTATAAACCCTACCTGGATCCTTCTGCATGCACCCTTATCCCCTACTGTCCAGGCTCCACCCAGCTGGAGGAGTTTCAAAAGCACAAATATCATATTTCTACCTACAAACTGTTCCCTGGATCCTTCCTTACTTTGATGGAAACTGACTAAACTCTACCCCAACCGCTCAGCTTTCGTGTGAGCTCCGACGACACCACACCTTGCTGCCTCAGGACTTTCCCGTTCCTCTTTTCCAGCTGCGTTCCACGTGTTCCTCAGGGTCTCTGTCAGGAGAAGTCTTCGGTAAATGCTCTCACAGAAGCCTTTACAGTTTCTTGGTAACACTCACCTCGAGTGTAATCAACTAATTGTGTGCTTTCAAATGTCTCTTCTTACTAAAGAACAGGAGGGCAAGAGTAGTCACTCCACTGATATTTATTAAAAGAAAAAAGAGGAGGAGGAAGTTAGACGGTTGATACAATCCCTATGAGCAATATAAGTAACTTAAAGGCTGTGGAATAATTCTGGAAACACCAAAAAAGGTATCTTTAGAGATTATTTACAAGTAAAGGAAACTCTAAATTGTTTTATAAGTCTAAATGAACAATTGGGATCATAAATAAGAAAGAATTAAAATGTGTTCCCTATTTTCTCTCCCCCTGGATCCTTACTCTAAACCTGATGTCCAAAGGAACAACAGATACCAAATTGTTCAATGGCTCCCTGTTGAAATCAGATTCAAAACACATTCCTTGCTGTGGCTAACAGGCGCCCAGTCTGCTCTCCGGCTGTACTGGCCCCTCTCCTTCTCTCTCCCCGAGCTCCAGCTCCACCTGCTTCCTCACTTCCCCTGACAACTCTTCCTTTCCCACTCTCAGGCCTCGCTCCATTCTGCTCGTCGACCCTGGAACGCTCCTTCCCCGTGCCTGATTCCATCTTTAGGTTACTCACAGAATTCTTCCCTAACTACTGCTACATAGCACCCTCCGTTCCCCCCTGCCCAGTCTTTATCATACAATGCAATCAGACATTTATTCAGGCTGATTTAAGGCTATATTCCACAAGAATGTGATTTCCATGAGAGCAGAGGACACGGCATCTTGTTCACTGTTTTACTTCCGTATCTGGCAAAGGGACTAGGTTTAAGCACTAACAGCTGCTTTCACTGTGTGCCAGGAACCACCCTTAGCAATTTCTAAACATCAGCTTGCTCAGTTCTCAAACCCTTTTAGATAGATACCGGTACTATTATCTCCAATTTACAGAAGGAAACTGACAGACACTTCTGTTTCAAGCAGGCTGCCCAAGGTCAAAGAACTAGGAGGTGGTTTCTAGGATTTAAATCCAGACATTCTGGGTTCAGAGTCTATACCACCTCCCACAGGCTAGCTATTATTAAAGGCGTTCACTTCAAACAGAGATATGTGAGCCCCCTGTACTTTCTTCCATTTGCCTGGCTAACTCCATTTTTTCAGAAATGAAAATCTCTTTGAGCAAAAAAAAAAAGATTCTCAGACAGCTCATCTCATCAGTGTGCTGTGAGGGATACAAAAGGTAAGCCCACCTATACAGTCACCACGGGAGAGTCACGGCGTCAGTGAGCTGGGGGAACAGAAAGGAAGCTGAGCAGGATGCTGAGTCACTGATGATGGCTCAGAATTAAGGGTCCTGGAAGCTCCAACAGGACATGGGACGGGAAGGATCTGACACGCTGTTGAGCGAGGGCCAGGACAGAAGATTAAATGTCAGCAGAGCAGTGATGTCATGGCTGTGACACTGACTACCCGCATGTTAAAAGCTATGTTTCCATGAACTTAAATGCAGTTACTAAGAGGCTTCAAAGTGATGCTCTGTATAAATTGGTCATACATAAGGATGATTATAGCCTTTTAAAAATATGGGAGAGCAGAAAGGTCTTCCAACAGGGGTGCCTCCTTTTCTGTCTTTCCACCTGTGCTACAACCCCTCAAGCTATGCCAGCTTAGTATTAATTCATAGGCCCAAAAATGGGGAAAGATTTTAATTCTTTCTCTAGGCTGAAGGTAAACTGATTTTGTCTTAAAAGTGAAACAATATGTTTAACAGAAAGTCCTTGGATACAGTATTAGACATCTATACAGACATTTTCAGTTATCAAGTACTTTCCACACAGAGTGTGTCTACGACTTCAGTAAGGAGTACAGTGACAGAGACCACTCTCTCCTGCCTCTGTGGAGTCCAGGGTGTTAAGGAGAAATGCTTGCCATGCCAGGAACTTAATGTCGAGAAAGACACAGAGGAGGGTGCACTGAACTCTGCCCAGATGTGCAGGGGTGACAGTGTCCTAAGTGGGGAGTGACATTGCAGGGAGAGGGAAGAAGACACACACAGGCACAGAGGAGCAGGGAGAAGGCTCAGGTGGGGAAGTGAAAACCACTCACTCAGGCTGAAGCTGTGAGACTGCCAGAGGGTAACCTGAGAGAAGGAAGTGAGAAGGCTGGAGCCGAACCCCAGAGACCTTGGCAATCGTAATAGAAGACTGGAAGGATGTCTATTCTGCAAGCGGTGGGAACTGAAGAAGACACAGATGCTCAGGTATAATTTAGTCAGCAAGCTTCAGGGTATACAGCTGGGGCCAGGGAGGCCAAATATTATTCCTCTCCAAGTCAGAAATGACTTGGACACAAACTAAGAGAGTGGTCATGACTTCGTTTGTTCATTCATTCAAAGTCCGCTCTGAATGCATTTTACATGCTAGGTGTTGATCTAGGGCTGGAAATACAGCAGTAAACAAGAGAAACACTGTTGTCGTGGAGCTCACAACAGATGATAGACGATTTTTAAAACGCGTACTATTTCAGGGGAATGTGAGTACAGTGAAGAAGGCGACTACGGGGTGGGGGTTAGGAGAGTGCTGCGAGTGAGAGAGACAGGGGCCTGCGCCGAGCGCTGCAGGAGGCACCGGGGCAGGCCCTGGAGGTCGGGGGCAGGCCCTGGAGGTCGGGGGCAGGCCCTGGAGGTCGGGGGCAGGCCCTGGAGGCACCGGGGCAGGCCCTGGAGATCGGGGGCAGGCCCTGGAGGCACCGGGGCAGGCCCTGGAGGCACCGGGGCAGGCCCTGGAGATACAGGGGCAGGCCCTGGAGATAGCGGGGCAGGCCTTGGAGATACGGGGGCAGGCCCTGGAGATAGCGGGGCAAGCCCTGGAGATAGCGGGGCGGGCCGTGGAGATAGCGGGGCAGGCCCTGGAGATAGAGGGGCAGGCCCTGGAGATAGCGGGGCGGGCCGTGGAGGCACCGGGGCAGGCCCTGGAGATAGCGGGGCAGGCCGTGGAGATAGCGGGGCAGGCCCTGGAGATAGCGGGGCAGGCCCTGGAGATAGCGGGGCAGGCCCTGGAGATACGGGGGCAGGCCCTGGAGATAGCGGGGCAGGCCCTGGAGATACGGGGGCAGGCCCTGGAGATAGCGGGGCAGGCCCTGGAGATACGGGGGCAGGCCCTGGAGATAGCGGGGCAGGCCCTGGAGATAGGGGGGCAGGCCCTGGAGATAGCGGGGCAGGCCCTGGAGATACGGGGGCAGGCCCTGGAGATAGCGGGGCAGGCCCTGGAGATACGGGGGCAGGCCCTGGAGATAGCGGGGCAGGCCCTGGAGATACGGGGGCAGGCCCTGGAGATAGCGGGGCAGGCCCTGGAGATACGGGGGCAGGCCCTGGAGATAGCGGGGCAGGCCCTGGAGATACGGGGGCAGGCCCTGGAGATAGCGGGGCAGGCCCTGGAGATACGGGGGCAGGCCCTGGAGATAGCGGGGCAGGCCCTGGAGATACGGGGGCAGGCCCTGGAGATAGCGGGGCAGGCCCTGGAGATACGGGGGCAGGCCCTGGAGATAGCGGGGCAGGCCCTGGAGATACGGGGGCAGGCCCTGGAGATAGCGGGGCAGGCCCTGGAGATACGGGGGCAGGCCCTGGAGATAGCGGGGCAGGCCCTGGAGATACGGGGGCAGGCCCTGGAGATAGCGGGGCAGGCCCTGGAGATACGGGGGCAGGCCCTGGAGATAGCGGGGCAGGCCCTGGAGATACGGGGGCAGGCCCTGGAGATAGCGGGGCAGGCCCTGGAGATACGGGGGCAGGCCCTGGAGATAGCGGGGCAGGCCCTGGAGATACGGGGGCAGGCCCTGGAGATAGCGGGGCAGGCCCTGGAGATACGGGGGCAGGCCCTGGAGATAGCGGGGCAGGCCCTGGAGATACGGGGGCAGGCCCTGGAGATAGCGGGGCAGGCCCTGGAGATACGGGGGCAGGCCCTGGAGATAGCGGGGCAGGCCCTGGAGATACGGGGGCAGGCCCTGGAGATAGCGGGGCAGGCCCTGGAGATACGGGGGCAGGCCCTGGAGATAGCGGGGCAGGCCCTGGAGATACGGGGGCAGGCCCTGGAGATAGCGGGGCAGGCCCTGGAGATACGGGGGCAGGCCCTGGAGATAGCGGGGCAGGCCCTGGAGATACGGGGGCAGGCCCTGGAGATAGCGGGGCAGGCCCTGGAGATACGGGGGCAGGCCCTGGAGATAGCGGGGCAGGCCCTGGAGATACGGGGGCAGGCCCTGGAGATAGCGGGGCAGGCCCTGGAGATACGGGGGCAGGCCCTGGAGATAGCGGGGCAGGCCCTGGAGATACGGGGGCAGGCCCTGGAGATAGCGGGGCAGGCCCTGGAGATACGGGGGCAGGCCCTGGAGATAGCGGGGCAGGCCCTGGAGATACGGGGGCAGGCCCTGGAGATAGCGGGGCAGGCCCTGGAGATACGGGGGCAGGCCCTGGAGATAGCGGGGCAGGCCCTGGAGATACGGGGGCAGGCCCTGGAGATAGCGGGGCAGGCCCTGGAGATACGGGGGCAGGCCCTGGAGATACCGGGGCAGGCCCTGGAGATACGGGGGCAGGCCCTGGAGATACGGGGGCAGGCCCTGGAGATACCGGGGCAGGCCCTGGAGATACGGGGGCAGGCCCTGGAGATACGGGGGCAGGCCCTGGAGATACCGGGGCAGGCCCTGGAGATACGGGGGCAGGCCCTGGAGATACGGGGGCAGGCCCTGGAGATACCGGGGCAGGCCCTGGAGATACGGGGGCAGGCCCTGGAGATACGGGGGCAGGCCCTGGAGATACCGGGGCAGGCCCTGGAGATACGGGGGCAGGCCCTGGAGATACGGGGGCAGGCCCTGGAGATACCGGGGCAGGCCGTGGAGATAGCGGGGCAGGCCCTGGAGATACCGGGGCAGGCCCTGGAGATACGGGGGCAGGCCCTGGAGATACGGGGGCAGGCCCTGGAGATAGCGGGGCAGGCCGTGGAGATAGCGGGGCAGGCCCTGGAGATAGCGGGGCAGGCCCTGGAGATACGGGGGCAGGCCCTGGAGATACCGGGGCAAGCCCTGGAGATCCCCGCGCAGGGCGCTGCAGGCAGCAGGGGCGGAGACCACTTCACGGGCGCACTCGGTACATCTGCAAGAACGGCAAGGAAGTCATCGGGCGGAGTGAGCGGAGGCGGTGCTGAGGTCAGAGGCTGGGGCAGCCGCGTGGGGTGCTCATCATGCGGTAATCCAGACTCTGGCGAGGCTGTGGTTTTTTCTCTAAAGTGAGTCTGAGCAAACGAGGCTCATATAATGCATACATAATCTACATGCATATATGAAGCCTGACTCTGGGGCTGGAAAGATCCCTGTGGGTGGCCAGTTGAGGACACTCGGTCAGGAGCAGACAGAAGCTGCGGTGCTGAGCTGAGCTCCCTGTGCTGTGCAGCAGGTTCCCAGTAGCTAGCTGTTTTACACGTGGTAGTGTATATGTGTCAGTGCTAAGCTTCAATTCGTCCCCCACCCTGCTCTGTGACGACCTAGAGGGGTGGGATGGGTGTGGTGAGAGGGAGGGGATGTATGTATACTCACAGCTGATTCATGTTGTTGTGCAGCAGAAAATAATACAATGTGGTAAACCAATTATGCTCCTACTAAAAACTAAAAACAGCTATTACAGGAAACTAGGCCCGTAGCTGTGGAAGTTGGAGAGTTGTTCACTCTTATTTACAGAGTCAATCAGATTTGCTACTGCACTGGATGCAGGGAGTGAGGAAGAAAAAAGTGATGGCAGCAGTGGAGATTTAGAGAGGGTGACAGGTTGGAGAAACACAGAGAAGCAAAGAGGGTCGCGAACCACTGGGGCTGAGAGGCAGCTGCCTGGATCTGACCCCTGGAATCATGACTGGGCCAGTTATGAGCAGCGAATGACAGGCAAGCCACTCAATCCCTGGGACCCTCAACTGCTTCCTAGAAAGGAGCTTCCCAGGTGGCACTAGTGGTAAGAACCCACCTGCCAATGTAGTAGACGTAAGAGACGCGGGCTCAATCCCTGGGTTGAAAAGATCCCCTGGAGGAGGGCATGGCAACCTCCTCCAGTGTTCTTGCCTGGGAAACCCCATGGACACAGGAGCCTGGCGAGCTACAGTCCGTGGGGTGCAAAGAGTTGGACACATCATTTCTGGACTGTAGTGAAATCGCAGAGAATACATACAAACGGTGGACCACTGTGCCTTTCTGACTATAGAGTCTCAACTAGATGATGCTACTGGTGATAGCTCAGGGGAAAAAGCGATGAGACATGAGGCTCAGACCTTTGGTTTGGGCTATTTGGAGACGGAGTTCTCAGAGAGAGTTCAGCAGTTGAAGGAAACATGTTCAGAGAGAGGAGACATGCTGTATAGGCGATTCACAGTATTTGCCTAGAGTCTGAAAGAGAGATCAAGGCAGGAGAAAAAATAATTTGGAAGGCATGTACCATGTGCGTAGTCGTAAAGACATTTAAATTTCCATAGGAATTGCACGAGGGGGAGCTGCACTGCGCGGAATGACTGGGCCTAAGGGGTTGGGGCAGTCTGACGAGTGAAGTGGCCCACTGAAGCACAGCCGTGCCATCTCCAGAACTGAGACAGATGTGTGTCTGTTTCTTCTTTGCAGTTTTGCTCAGTGCCACTCAAATGCCATACCCATATACCTATGCCTGTATATATACATATACACATGAATATAGCAGAAATATGCATATATAGACAGGCAGTGGGACCAGAAGCAGAAAAGGACATTCTAGACTTAAGGAATAGTGTATGCAAGCTACCTGGAACAAGAGACAGAGATATGAAACAATACTGCTGCTCAGGAAACTGTTAAGAATCACAGCAAAGAAACCGCAGAGTACTGACGGATAAGGGATTATTAAGATACAAAATAGTAAGAATTGACAAAGACCATCGTAATTTTTCAGTCAAGTAGGAAGGTGGATTTTACCTTACAGGTTGTGAGAAGTTGTCACAGAGAAGCACAATCAAGTTTATATTGAGTAAGTCACACTGTGATGTTAATACCAAACCCAAAGAAACACAAGGGATTGGTTATAAGTGTGTGTTAGTTGCTCAGTGGTGTCTGATTCTTGGCTCGTCACGCTCCTCTGTCCGTGGAATTCTTCAGGCAAGAATACTGGACTGGGTAGCCATTCTCGTCTCCAGGGGACCTTCCTGACTCAGGGATTGAGCCTTGGTCCCTTGCATTGCAGACAGATTCTTTACCATCTGCACCACTAGGAAAGCCCATTGATTATAAGAGAACACTATGAACTGCATGCCAACAAACTAGATAACCTAGGGCAAATTCCTAGAAATACACAAATACTAAAGCTGACTCAACAAGAAATAGGAAAATTCAGGATACCTGTAACAAGTAAAAAGACCAAATCAAAAATCCTCTCAACAAAGAAAAGTCTAGAACTCAGTAGTTTCACTGATGTATTCTACCAAGCATTTAAAGAAGAATTAACGCCAATTCTCTCACACTTTTCCAAAAAATAGAAGAGGAGGGAACACTTGTTACTCACTCTGTGAGGTCAGCATGACCTTGATATCACTGCCAAAGATATTACAATGAAAGAAAACTATGAGAATATATGAAAAAATCTTCAAATAAACAATCAGAAAACAAGATGAAACAAAAACAAACCCTAACAAGCTGAATCCAAAATCATAGTACTAGAGGGTTATAAGCTATGACAAGGGGCTTCCCAGGCAGCTCAGTGATAAAGAATCTGCCTGCCGATGCAGGAGACACAGGTTCAGTCCCTGGGTGGGGAAGATCCCCTGGAGGAGGGCATGGCAACCCACTGCAGTATTCTGGTATGGAAAATTCCATGGACAGAGGAGCCTAGTGAGCTAAAGTCCAAGGGGTCACAAAGAGTCAGACATGACTGAACACGCACACACACAAAGCTACGACAAAGCAGTATTTATCTCAGCACCGTAATGGTAGTTCAACATTAAAAAAAAGAAAAAATAATAAAACAATGTAATATACCACATTAACAGGACAAACGAAAAGAAAATGAGGTCAAGTGATTCAGAAAAGCATTTGACAAGATTCAAAATCCTGTTTTGATAAAAATATTCATGAAACTAGAAGAGAACTTCTTCAACATAAAAAGGAACTTATTTTTTAAATGCATAATTAACATCATATTCAATAGTAAAAGACTAAAAAAATGCAAGAAACAATGGACCTCTACCACACACCATACACAAAAAGTTAACTCGATATGGATTTACATTATCTAAACCTTAGAGGTAAAACGCATAGTGACAAACAGAAAAAATGGATAAATTAAACATCAAAACTGAAAAGTTTTATGTATCAAAGAACATAAAGAATATGAAAAGAAGACATATATTTAATAAAATGAAAGAAAATATTTGCAATCATATCTGATAAGGGTCTAGTATCTAGTATCTCACACTCAGCAACAAAGAGACAAGCAACATAATTTTAAAATGGGCAAAGGACTTGAACAGACATTTTTCCAAAGAGCATAAAAAACCAAGTACACACAGTAGCTGAAAGGATATTCAACATCATTAATCCCTTGGGAAATGTAAATCACCACAATGATACACCAGTTCACATCTACTAAAGTGAATAGAATTTTATAAAAGAGAAAATATTAAGTGTTGACAAGAATGATGAGAAACTGGAATCCTCATGTATTCCTGGTGGGAATATAAAATGGTGCAGCCACTGTGAAAAGCAGTATGGCATTTCCACAAAAACTCAAACCCAGAATCACCATAGGGACACAGCAATTCCATTTCTAGGTACATAAGAAAAATAACTGAAAACAGGTACTTAAAACCTGTATAAACACCTTTGTTTCTGCAGTATGCACAGTAGCCAGAAAGTAAAAACAACTCAAATGTTCATCAACTGACACAGATAAACAAATTGTGACATATACATAAATGGAATATCATTCAGCCATAAAGGTAATGTACTAAATAAGTTACAATGTAGTTACCCTTGAGAACACTGTGCTAAGTGAGATAAGTCAGTCATAGAAGGTCACATATTATGTGATTCACTTATAGTAAAAATACAAAATATAGGTAGATATATAGAGAAGAGCAGACTGGTGCTTGCCAGGGTCTGGGGAGAGTATGGAACTTTATTTGGAGATGGTAACATGTTTTCAAACAAAGGGGATGGCTGCACATTACTGTCAGTGTACTCAGTGCCACTAAATGGTGCACTTTAAAATAGTTAATTGTATGTGAATTTCATTTTGATTTTTTAAAAAATCATCTTGGTGGGGGTGGAGAATACATACACTGGATGTAATAAGAAATAGTGAGGTGAGGGTCTAGGCTACACACTGCTATTGGGAACCAAAACAGAGGAGGTAACGGATTTGAGAACTGTTAATACTTAGAAAGGAGCTGGCTGGCAGTGGGGTGAGAAAGGATGACTTCTATCTGGAATAAGTAGGATAAGAAGACAAGACTGAACAGCCAGCCAGTTCCCTGAGCAGGCTGAATTTCAGGAAAGTTTTGGAGGTGTTACACTTGCATCTTTCCTCAGTAAACCAGTCCAGACTGCAGATAAGGCCCAGAGAGATGAACATCTGATAGAAGTAAATGGGATAGAAGTAGATGGAAAACATCATGCTTGTAAGATAATTTTTTTTTTAAATAACACCATGGTCCAGTGAGTAGTAGACTAAGGAAATAGTCTACAAAGATATTCAGCATAAATAAAAGTCAGGTAGTATGACGGTAGAAAGATGTCATTCCACAGTTAATATTTCATTTCTCGTATCACTTGTGTAGTTGTGTGACTAAATGATCCAAATAAGTTTTGTTTTTATGAAAATGATTCCAGTGAAAGCACCGATGGGTTGAATACTCAATCCGTTAAGTTGTTAAACTGGCTGTACCCCCCGTTCCGGACAGAGCTCTCCATGTGTGCACTTCGTTTTCTGTGAATAGTTCTCTCCTACAGAAGTTCACGGTTGATAAATGTAATTTTTGTGAGCAGTCCCTGGGAGTACACTGCTGCCTTAACCTTACCACCAGAGTTTCATGGAAAGACAAGGAAAGCAGTGTGTATGTCTGTGATTTCCATTCATACAGACTGCTTACCCCACCCTTTACTCTGCAGAGTATGCCTAGGGGACGAGTCCTCCAGTCTCCCTTGACACTGAAAGATAACTGTGACAACATCACATATCACAACTTCAAAGTTTCTTTTGACACTAAACTACAACAATACTTTGTTTTCGCTATTTTTGTATTAGAAATTAGTGTTTTCCCTGACACCAGTGTCAACTTTCTGTCAACTGTCAATCTTACAGAAGAAAATGGTGACACTGTTCATTGATAAACCATTCTTCTCTAAATTATCAATGATCCAATTCATTTTATTGACAAGGGTAGTATTTTTGTCTTTTCATTAATAATGTGAACAGCTATGTTGACAATTTCATTTCATTTCAAATGTCATAAGCAGAAAATCTAAGCAATCAGCAGTGGCCCTTTTTAAAGCAGTTTATACTTGTTTTAGAAATTCATTGCTTGGCTTTAACAAAATAAATAAAAATATCTATAACCAGTTAAATCACTGGTTAACTATAACTAATGTATCAAAAGACTTGGCCAGACAAATGAAACCTTAGTCATCGTGCATTTATACCTTGGAATAACAACTCAATTGCATTAAAACAGGGTACAAGTATGTCTTAAAGAAAATCAAAGTTCATGTGCTGCCAGAAAACTAGGGTAAAAAAACATGCTGCAACATGGTTACATAGATTATGCAATCAAAAGGAATAAGGAGAACAAGACATTAATAGACAGACCAGCACTAAGTGTGTACACACACACACACACACACACACTCAGTCACCCACTCACTCACTCACACGTGCACGAAAGGACGCATGGAGACATCCCCAGGCACGCATCTCCTGCCTCTGGAGGTTACAGGGCGACAGGGAGCAGGGAGGCACACTCACGTCGCACTGGAAAGGCTTCTCCCCGGTGTGCGTCCTCCTGTGCTCGTCCAGGCCGCGCTTCTGGCTGAAGGCCTTGCCGCACTCTGAGCACTTGCTTGTACGGCTTCTCCCTGGTGTGAGTACGAATGTGCATCTTCCGGCCGTCATTTTTACTGAATCCTTTCTCACAGTAAGGGCCCTGATAGGGACGCTCACCTGTGTGGCTTTCACCCACTCACTCACTCACACGTGCACGAAAGGAGGCATGGAGACATCCCCAGGCACGCATCTCCTGCCTCTGGAGGTTACAGGGCGACAGGAAGCAGGGAGGCACACTCACGTCGCACTGGAAAGGCTTCTCCCCGGTGTGCGTCCTCCTGTGCTCGTCCAGGCCGCGCTTCTGGCTGAAGGCCTTGCCGCACTCTGAGCACTTGTAGGGCTTCTCCTGCAGTCAGAGAAGAGGCCAGAATGCGAGTGAGAGCAGGTCATCCTCAGGAAGGGGTCCCTCGGAGCGCGTTTTAGCTGGCTCTGCAGGGTGCAGCCGCACACTCCCAGGCGCCATGCATCCTTATAAATTTGCAGAGGAAAACAGGAGCACACAAAACCTGCTGGGCAGCCTTAGGACTACACACGGTTCACAGCTCCAGCATCAGAGTCACCACCTTTCTTTCCATTCAGTCCTGACTGGCCAAAGGGAGATTTTGTAGGATTGCTGTAACCTAACCACTTGCTAGACTGAACTCTGAGGTTTTCTTTCCATCTTGGAGAGCCTGCCTAAAGCACATAGTCGAACAAAACAGTTTGGGATCCCTGGCTTACATGCTGCAAACTGTTCACTGTCTCAAAGGGGTTCCTGGAAATGAAAGCCCAGAGCAAAGTTTAACAAGTTTTGAGGGTAAGTTTAAGACCTTAGAACTAGACTGTGACTTTAAGTATTTTCATATTGTCCAATATTTTTTTCCTAGGAAGGATGTTCTTTTAAAAAATCCAAATTACTTTTAAAAATGAGGCATTATTTATAGCTGATCATAGACTCTTAAGGAAAAGAGTTATCTCCACAGAATAAGGAAAAAAATATCCAAATTCCTTAGCCATCTTTGATACCAGAAACTTAAGTCATCATCTTTTAAGCTTGAAATAAATTGCAAAATAAATTAATTCACATTGTTTCATTACAACAGCTGGCCAGTTACTAAACAGAACACTGATTAAAAGTTTGTTTAAAGTAAAATTGCAATAAGATTTTTTTCAAATATAGCTTAAAAATTGCTATAGATGCTTTTTGAATTGAGGTAGTACGTATATAGTTTTAAATTTCATGTTTCTATGTATATTTTCTCCTTAGTATTTAAAAGACTATTCTTGCCTGGAGAATACCATGGACAGAGACGCCTAGTAGGTTACAGTCCACGGGGTCGCAAAGAGTCCGTCACGACTGAGCGACTTCACCTCACTTCATTATAAAAATATTCAGACCTACAAAACAGTATGTAAATAGTCACATATGTATACCCATATGTGCTAGCTTAAGAAATGGAATATTTTTGTGAACACATGTACCTACTATTTATTCATTCTTTGTGAGTATAGTGGAGAAGGAAATGACAACCCACTCCAGTACTCTTGCCTGGAAAATCCCATGGATGGAGGAGCCTGGTAGGCTATAGTCCATGGGGTCGCGAAGAGTTGGACACGATTGAGTGACTTCCCTTTCACTTTTCACTTTCATGCATTGGAGAAGGAAATGGCAACCCACTCCAGTGTTCTTGCCTGAAGAATCCCAGGGACAGAGGAGCCTGGTGGGCTGCCATCTATGGAGTCGCACAGAGTTGGACATGACTGAAGCGACTTAGCAGCAATGAGTATAGTATTACATTCGATGGCAACACCACAATTTGCTCATGTACATTCTGCTGCGATGGATATTCAAGTTTTCCCCAATTTTTCACTCTTATAAATAATGTTATTCTGAACATTCTTACAAGTGTATACTTGAACACAGATGAGCAATCATAATTTCCTCCAGTATGTATATCTAGAGGTGGGACTGCACCTTCAGCATTCCCAGAAAAGAGAATGGCCAAGTAGCTCTACAAAACAAATAACCATTTTAGGGAATTCTCTGGTGGTCCGGTGGCTAAGACTCTGTGCTCCCAGCGCGGGCGCCCAGGCTTGATCCCTGCTCAGGGAATTAAGATCCTACGTGCGGCAACGATGAGCCAGTGCATGGCAACAAAGATTCCATGTGCCACAAGTAAGACCCAGAGCAGCCAAATAACACATATTTTTAAAGAAAGATGCATCATTTTAAAAACAACTTTACACTTCAATATCTATATTCTTAGAATTCTATTGCTGTAGTTAACAAAAATTTTGAAACTCATGTACACAATGATTATACATAAATTTAAAACTATGACACTCCTGGAAAATAGGACCTTTTTATCATTTTAAAGTGAGTTTCTTTATCTATATCATCCTTTTCACCTTAAACTAATTTGTTAGAAATATACCTATATAAGCTTTTTAAAATTAGTATTTTGTGAGGGTTGGGAGACTTGTTGAAATGTTGGTCAAAGGTACAAATTTGGAGTTAGAAGGTAAGTTTGGAGACTCAATGCACAGCAATGTGAATACAGTCACAGTATACTGTATATATATATATATATATACTGTACTGTATATACTGTAGTATATACTGCAAAGCTGATAAAAGACTAGAGCCAAAATGTTCTTACCACAGAAATAATTACATGACATGATGGAGGTTTTAGCTAACACTATGATGTAATCGTATTGCAATAAACAAACATACCAAATCAACGTTGCACACCTTAAACTTAGTGTTATGTCAACTATATCTCACTTTAAAAATAGAGGAAATAGTATTTGCCTAGTATTTCCATCTTTTTTACTTTCAAACAGTCTATATCTTAGGTACAATGAGCATCTGTTATAAATACCATACAACTGAAAAATTTTAATCTAAACTTATGTCACTTTTTCAAGTTAGTGAGTTTTTCTTTTTATTACTTTTTGTTATTATTTAAAATTTATAGTTAGAATATATTACCATTATAATAAAATACAATAGGATGCTTATTTATTAATATTTATCATTATTAATAATATATTTAAATAGTTTCTAACATTTTATTTTGTGCTTTGCTTTCATCTTGCTGTTTCTCCATTATATTTTCTTACATGTTTTGGGTTGATCCTGTGCTATTATAGAACTTACAGACTCATCTCCACTCTTTTCATGGTTATCCTTAAATTTTTTTTTTTTTTTTTTTTACTATGTCAGTGAAGTGGCTCAGTCATGTCTGACTCTTTGCAACCCTATGGACTGTAGCCTATCAGGCTCCTCAGTCCATGGAATTCTCCAGGCAAGAGTACTGGAGTGGGTTACCATTTCGTTCTACATGGGATCTTCCCGACCCAGGGATCGAACCCGGGTCTCCCGCATTGCGGGCAGACTCTTTACTGTCTGAGCTACCAGGGAAGCTCTACTATATATGTTTAACATAATCTAAAGTTTATATGTTTTCCCATGTACTAATTAGCATGCCATGTATAGAATGCCCTTTCATGTTATGTGTTCAGTCCAGTTCAGTTGCTCAGTCATGTCCAACTCTTTGCAATCCCATGAATTGCAGCACGCCAGGCCTCCCTGTCCATCACCAATGGAGTTCACTCAAACTCATATCCATTGAGTCCATGATGCCATCCAACCATCTCATCCTCTGTCCTCCCCTTCTCCTCCTGTCCCCAATCCCTCTCAGCATCAGGGTCTTTTCCAATGAGTCAACTCTTCGCATGAGGTGGCCAAAGTACTGGAGTTTCAGCTTTAGAATCAGTCTTTCCAATCAACACCCAGGACTGATCTCCTTTGGAATAGACTGGTTGGATCTCCTTGCAGTCCAAGGGACTCTCAAGAGTCTTCTCTGACACCACAGTTCAAAAGCATCAATTCTTTGGCACTCAGCTTTCTTCACAGTCCAACTGTTACATCCATATATGACTACTGGAAAAACTATAGCTTTGACTGGATGGACTTTTGTTGGCAAAGTAATGTCTCTGCTTTTTAATATGCTGTTTAGGTTGGTCATAATTTTCCTTACAAGAAATAAGCATCTTTTAATTTCATGGCTGCAGTCACCATCTGCAGTGATTTGGGAGCCCCAAATAAAGTCAGCCACTGTTTCCCCCTCTATTTGCTATGAAGGAGTTAGTGATGGACAGGGAGGCCGGGTGTGCTGCAATTCTTGGGGTCGCAAAGAGTTGGGCATGATTGAGCAACTGAACTGAACTGAATGGACTGGATGCCATGATCTTACTTTTCTGAATGTTGAGTTTTAAGCAAACTTTTCACTTTCATCAACAGGCTCTTTAGTTCTTCTTTACTTTCTGCCATAAGCGTGGTATCATCTGCATATCTGAGGTTACTGGTATTTCTCCCAGCAATCTTGATTCCAGCTTGTGTTTCCTCCAGCCCAGCGTTTCTCATGATGTTCACTGCATATAAGTTAAATAAGCAGGGTGACAGTATACAGCTTTGACATACTCCTGTTCCTATTTGGAACCAGTCTGTTGTTCCATGTCCAGTTCTAACTGTTGCTTCTTGACCTGCATGCAGACTTCTCAAGAGGCCAGTCAGGTGGTCTGGTATTCCCATCTCTTTTAAAATGTTCCACAGTTTGTTGTGATCCACAGAGTCAAAGGCTTTGGCATAGTCAATAAAGGAGAAATAGATGTTTTTCTGGAATGCTCTTGCTTTTTCAATGATTCAGTGAATGCTGGCAATTTGATCTCTGGTTCCTTCGCCTTTTCTAAATCCAGCTTGAATATCTGGAAGTTCACGGTTCACGTATTGTCGAAGCCTGGTTTGGAGAAATTTGAGCATTATTTTATTAGACTGTGAGATAAGTGCAATTGTGGGGTAGTTTGAGCATTCTTTGTTATTGCCTTTCTTTGGGACTGGAATAAAAACTGACCTTTTCCAGTTCTGTGGGCTACTGCTGAGTTTTCCAGATTTGTTGGCAAAATGAGTGCAGCACTTTCACACCATTATCTTTTAGGATTTGAAATTGCTCAACTGGAATTCTATCACCACCACTAGCTTTGTTTGTAGTGAGGCTTCCTAAGGCGCACTTGACTTTCCATTCCAGAATGTCTGGCTCTAGGTGAGTGATCACATCATCGTGATTATCTGGCTTGTGAAGATCTACACGCTAACAATTTCTTTACTTTTCATGTGTCCTTATGTATTTGAATTTCCAAGGATCAGCTGAGAGTAAATTCTGATTTTGACTGAAAATGGCTTTGTTTCTCATTTTTGTTGAATGAAAGCCTATAAACTCAATTAGGTCTTTTTATTTTTCATTTTTCTTAACCTGTCTTAGCCATTTCCATCTCTTTGTATTGCAGCTGCTAAGTCACTTTAGTCGTGTCCGACTCTGTGCGACCCTATAGATGGTAGCCCACTAGGCTCCCCCGTCCCTGGGATTCTCCAGGCAAGAACACTGAAGTGGGTTGCCATTTCCTTCTCCAATGCATCAAAGTGAAAAGTGAAAGGGAAGTCGCTCAGTCGTGTCTGACCCTTAGCATGGACTGCAGCCCACCAGGCTCCTCCATCCATGGGATTTTCCAGGCAAGAGTACTGGAGTGGGGTGCCATTGCCTTCTCCGCTTTGTACTGCACTCTATGTATTTCTTTAGAATCACTTATCAGTTCTCTCTTCAGGTATGAATAACTTAAATATCTAACAAGATCATTTGAGTTTTTAATTTCCATTATTGTATTTTTACATTCTAGAACTTTCCATTTAGCTCTTTTCAATTATGCTGAATTTTTAACACAGTCTTGCTTTTTTTTTTTCACGCTGCTCATGCCTATTTTAAAATATTCTAGGCATTTATACAATTTTTTTTTTAACTAGATAAACCCTTATCTTATGTGCTTTCAAAGTTCAGTTCTGCTTCTTGTGGTTTTTCTGGTCTCCCGCTCATGGCTCTTGTTTCCTTGGGTGTTCCTGGAATTTGGAATCATGAGCTCATGTTTGGTGGCCCTTATCTGTTAAAATCCTGTGACCCCTCAGATTGAGGGTAAGTCCCTCCAGACAGCATTTGTGTTCACTTCTGCCAGGCACCATAGGATGCTATCAAAGATCATTTTAAGTTTAATTCTTGCCTAAGGGTTTCTGACCAGGCAAGCATTTTAAGTCTGAACTCCAAACACACTTAAGGGAAGGGCTGTGGTTACAAACTCTAAGGAGATCTTTCTCTAGACAGCAATTACCTCAAAATAACTGAATGTCCCAAGCATCTCTGTTTGTCAAAGGTAGATTATTTCCAGTCTCTGATTTCATTTTGAGCATAGCCTCTCTGGTATCCCAGAACTATGGTGGAATATGGCTCCATCCTACCATCTAACCTGAATCCAAAGCTTGTCTCCATTTCCATCACCATGAAAAATCAAGTCTTGAGTTTACTGAAACTGCAGACACCCTGCAAGGTACTGCATCCTCAGCCTGACCTCAACACTCTGGACTCGGGTTCCAGCTTTGTCTGTTGGGTCCTGGAGATCACACTGTTTTACAGATTCAGATATTTGCTGTTTGCTTTATTTTATCCGGCATTGATAGGTGTTTTGTATAGAGCATCTTTTCCAGGATATGAAGTCTACCATATTGCCAGAAATCTAAGTAACTGTACATCTAATTTTCAGGATATGAAAAATATATTTTAATTAGCTTACACAATCAACAGAAAGAAGTAACTGTGTTTTCTTGGCAATCTAAGGAATATGTTTACGGCTTTCCCCCTCTAGTATCAATAAGAGCAACCTCTTTTCAAAAGTTGCATTATTCTTAGCATCTATTATCTCTTCAATTGTTGCCCAGTTTAAAGAAAAATTTTTAAAGGAAATATGTAGTTCTAAGTGTTTAGGTCAGAAATTTTCCTCCTCTGGAAAAAGGAAAAAAAAAAAAGCATTTATACCACAGGAAGAGCCAGGATATTACAGGTCACTTATCTTAAATTTAAGAACATCAAATGAACTCAAATAGAAGGAAATAAACGCATTTTACTTCTCAAAAAAGAAACCCTCATCTCCGTTCCTCCCTAATTCCTTCCATTCCTCCCAATCAGCTAAGGCAAAGAAACACCGCCCTTCATATGGTAAACACAGAGGGGCAGAGAGAGTAAGCTGAGTAGTCCAGGGTGCATTATTACAAAGGCTCTATTATCGCTTTTCCTTTCTCTGAAAATTGTGACAATGATCTTCGCTGCTCTAGAATGTTCCTGCGTACACCTAACCCTAACCTAACAGTCCAGACGAATCCAGGCTTGTGTGCCTGAGTGTACAAGAACTTCAATTCTAATCTTCACTGCCTATCCCTGCCATAAGGTGCACCGGAGATGATGGTCGAATAATCAGTGGTGACAAGACAGGGGACCCTGTGACGGAGAAAGCTTAGGAAGCCATAACAGGCTTCTGACTTCTTACTCTCAGGTTAGGCAGCTGAGTATCTATTAATAAATGCTGCCTTCTTGAGAGCACACCAGAAAACCATCTGCAGGCTCCTGTGGCTGGGGGCAGGCATGTCTGGCTGCCGCCGGACCTCCGAAAGTCCCGCCGCTCCTCTCCCACAGAGAACACACACTGTACCATCATTTCGACATCAGGCACATCCCAACTGCATTACTTCTCTTCTTTCTCTTCATTATGAAATATTTAAATTGGGCACAAAAGCTAATCCAAAGAAGTAGTAAGGAAACTGTTTATAACACTTTTTCAGAGTGGAGTGGAATGCATAGTATAAATCACACATTTTAACTCATTAGCTAGATTTAACTAGAGAAAAAATGATTAGGTGCTTGATTAATTCTATTTCTAAATGATTAAACAGATTACCTGACAAATAGCTTGCCCTTTGTCATTGTAATGGGGGAGTCATTACTAAATGGAGGCAATCTGTTTGTCAGTTAAACAGCATCATTATCAAAGACAGAATTCATCAGCAGTCTAATTAGCCAGGCTTTAATCAAATAACATTTGGCAGAATTCATTCAGAAGGTAGGATTTATAAAGCTCTGTACCCTATGCCTTGTGATGCAGCTAATAAAAGGTCATATTTTTGAGCAAAGACCTATGTCTTCAAAGAACAGAAACTTCAAATGTTACATTTTTGCCAAAACAAACTGAATTTTAAAAAGTCAGCATCATGAGAGGGCTCTGAAGAAAAAAAAGTCACACTGTAAATTTTGCAGGGATCTGAGTTCTGAAGTTCTTTGAAACAGAAATTTATTGGAGGCTTCCTTGTAGTTAAGAACTGCTTACCAGGAGATAAAGCATGCCCCACTATCACACAGACTACCAAAGACAAGGATGGATTGCAGATAGATTATATACATCTGCAGACACACCACCCAAAGGTTCCCTAGGACTGTTTTCATGCTAGGCCACATCAAACAGAAACATGACATATCACAAATGAGCATTTTCCCTTGTTGTCAGAGGTCAGTATAAACAATGTCAGAAAATCGTGCAACACTGATTAGTGACTTTTCCATGGCACTGGTAGCCTGACTCCAGTACAATTAAAAAGGAAACCTAGTAAGCAATTAAAATAACCCAGGACAACTAGTGATGTATGGTGAGGACTGCCAGAGTCTGTGGTGTTCTGAACATACAGTTTGCTTATGAATGGGTTCAAGCTGTGAAACACTCAGTCATTATATCTTATATGAATGCACTTGATGGACAAAGCTTTTCTCTATTTGTCTTGCTCAAAGCTGCAATGAGACCAAGAGTGTCTATGCTGTTAATGAAATAATTTCCATGTGAGCAACTTGCATAGCAAGGTCAATTTAAAAGAAACTCATGAGGAGGAATCAGATATAGAAACACATGTCTCTGACTCACTCTCATACACACACACACACACACACACATGTGTAAAAATTAAATTATCTTTTGTTACAAAATTCATTTGATTACTTTTTGTAGATTATTACTACAATGTAGATTGTAGTATAATACAATAATCTACAATGTAGATTATTACTACAATTACTACTGATAGGTCTAGTAGATTATTATCTACTTTTTGTAGATGGATTACTTTTTGTAGAGATTCCCTGGTAGCTTAGCTGGTTAAGAATCTACTTGCAATGCAGAAAACCTCGGTTCGATTCCTGGGTCAGGAAGAGCCACTGGAAAAGAGATAGGCTACCCACTCCAGTACTCTTGGGCTTCCCTTGTAGCTCAGCTGGTAAAGAATCCGCCTGCAATGTGGGAGACCTGGATTCGATCCCTGGGTTGGGAAGATCCCCTGGAAGAAGGCACGACAACCCACTCCAGTATTCTTGCCTGGAGAATCCCCACAGACAGAGGAGCCTGGCAGGCTACACTCCATAGGAATACAAAAAGTCAGACATGACTAAGTGACTAAGCACAGCACACACATAGCTGTTAATATTTACCCTGTTAGAGTTCAGGAAAAAAGGCTTTTACCAGATAATCATCTCCTGTATCTAAGCTTAAAAAGAAATCCAAAACCCCTCATGAAGCAGAGGTTCATGAATTTCTTATATATGAATTATGAAATTCTGAAATGAATGAATTTCATTTTGGTAAGTCATAAATTTTTTAGATATGAAATATCTAAATAAAAATTCTCTTAAGTTTTGAGTTCTCCACTCTCTCAGCTGCTTTAGCAGTGGATCCCATTCATGGATCACAGCCTTGTCATGGCAAAGGAGCTTGCGTAACTGAATGAAGCTGTGAGCCATATTGTCAGGGTCATCCAAGATGGACGGGTCATAGTGAAAAGTGGTCTGACAAAACGTGGTCTACTGAAGGAGGAATGGAAAACCACTCCAGTATTTTTGCTATGAGAACCCCATTAATGGTATGAAAAGGCAAAAAAAAATGTGACCCCAGAAGATGAGACTCCCAGATGGGAAGGTAACCAATAAGCTACTGGGGAAGAATGGAGGGCACTTTTTGATAGGTCCAGTAAGAACGAAGCAGCTGAGCCAAAGCAGAAACGATGCTCAGTATAGATGTACCTGCAGGTGAAAGCAAAGTTGAATGGTGTAAAGAACCACACTACACCGAGCCTCGGAATGTTAGGGTCCACGAATCAGGGTAAACTGGACGTGGTCAAGCAGGAGATGGCAAGAGTGAACATCAACATCTTGGGAATCAGTGAACTAAAATGGACTGGAATAGGCAAATGTGATTCAGATGACCATTATATCTGCTACTGTGGGTTAAGAATCCCTTAGAAGATGTGGGAGTAGTCCTCATGGTCAACAAAAGACCTCAAAATGCAGTACCTGGGTACAATCTCAAAAACAACAGAATGATCCAGTTCATTTCCAAGGTAAACCATTCAAAGTCACTGTAATCCAAGTCTATGTCCCAGAAGCTGAAGTTGAATGGTTCTATGAACACCTACAAGACCTTCTAGAACTAAGACCAAAATAAGATGTCCTTTTCATCACAGGCGATCAGAATGCAAAAGTAGGAAGTCAAGAAATACCTGGATACAGTAACAGGCAAGTTTGGTTTTAGAGTACATAATGAAGCAGGGCAAAGGCTACCAGTTTTGTCAAAAGAACGCACTGGTCATACTAAATCTCTCTTCCAACAACACAAGAGACGACTACATCTCTTGAACATTACCAGATGGTCAATATCAAAATCAAATTGATTATATTCTTTACAGTCAAAGATGGAAAAGCTCTATACAGTCAGCAAAAACAAGACTGGGGGCTGACTGTGGCTCAGACCATCAGCTCCTTATTGCTTAAACTGAAGAAAGTAGGGAAAACCAGTAGGCCATTCAGGTATAAACTAAATCAACTCTTTTGATTATATACTGGAAGTGACAAATACATTTAAGGGCTCAGATCTGGTAGACAGAGTGCCTGAAGAACTATGGATGGAGGTTCATAACACTGTACGGAAGGTAGCGACAAAAACCATCCCAAAGAAAAAGAAATACAAGAAGGCCAAATGTTTTTCTGAGGAGACTTATAAATAGCTGAGAAAAACAGTAGAAGCAAAATGCAAGGGAGAAAGGGAATATACCAAACTGAATGCAGAGTTCCAGAGACCATCAAAGAGAGGCAAGAAGGCCTTCTTAAGTGATCAATGCCAAGAAATAGAGGAAAACAACAGAATGGGAAAGACCAGACATCTCTTTTAAGAAAATTAGAGATATCAAGGGAACATTTCATGCAAGGATGGGCACAATAAAGGACAGAAATAGTAAGGACCTAACAGAAGCAGAAGAGATTAAGAAGAGGTGGCAAGAATACACAGAGTAACTGTACAAAAAAGGTCTTAATAACTGAGATCACCACCACAGTGTGATCACTCACCTAAAGTCAGATATCCTGGAATATGACATCAAATGGGCCTTAGGAATCATTACCATGAACAAAGCTAGTGGAGGTGATGGAATTCCAGCTGAACTACTGAAAATCCTAAAAAATGATGCTGTTTGATATCAAGGGAACATTTCATGCAAGGATGGGCACAATAAAGGACAGAAATAGTAAGGACCTAACAGAAGCAGAAGAGATTAAGAAGAGGTGGCAAGAATACACAGAGTAACTGTACAAAAAAGGTCTTAATAACTGAGATCACCACCACAGTGTGATCACTCACCTAAAGTCAGATATCCTGGAATATGACATCAAATGGGCCTTAGGAATCATTACCATGAACAAAGCTAGTGGAGGTGATGGAATTCCAGCTGAACTACTGAAAATCCTAAAAAATGATCCTGTTAAAGTGCTGCATTCAATATGTCAGCAAATTTGGAAAATTCAGCAGTGGCCACAGGACTGGAAACGGTCAGTTTTCATTCCAATCCCAAAAAAGGGCAGTACCAAAAAATATTCAGACTATGGTACAAATGCACCTTATTTCACATGCTAGCAAAGCCGTGCTCAAAATCCTTCAAGTTAGGTTTCAGCAATATGTGAACAAAGTACTTTTAGTAGTACCAGCTGGGTTTAGAAAAGGCAGAGGAACCAGAGATCAAATTACCAATAGTCTCTGGATCATAGAGAGAGCAAGACTATTCCAGAAAAAACCCATCTATTTCTGCTTCACTGACAAACTGTGGCAAATTCTTAAAGAAATGGGACTATCAAACCACCTCATCTATCTCCTGAGAAATCTACGCAGGTAACAACAAACAGTTAGAACTGGACGTGAAACTACAGACTGGTTCAAAATTGGGAAAAGAGTATGTCAAGGCTATTTATTGTCACCCATACTTAACTTACATGCAGAGTGAAAGTGAAGTCACTTAGTTGTGTCCAACTCTTTGCAACCTCATGGACTGCAGCCTACCAGGCTCCTTCATCCATGGGATTTTCTAGCCAAGAGTAGTGGAGTAGGTCGCCATTTCCTTCTCCAAGGGGATCTTCCCAGTCCAGGGATCGAACCCAGGTCTCCCACACTGCAGGCAGATGCTCTACCGTCTGAGCCAACAGGGAAGCCCATATGCAGAGTACATCCTGCCAAATGCCGTGCTGGAAGCATCACAAGCTGCAATCAAGACTGCGGGGAGAAATATCAAAACCTCAGATATGCAGATGATACCATTCTAATGGCATAAAGTGGAGAAGAATTAAAGCATCTCTTGATCAGGGTAAAAGAGAAGAGTGAAAAAGCTAGCTTAAAACTCAACATTCTAAAAACAAAGATCATGGCATTTGGTCTCATCACTTCATAGCAAATGGTAAAAAGTAGAAACAGATTTTATTTTCTCACCTTTAAATTAAAAGCCGCTTGCTCCTTGGAAGGAAAGCTATGACAAACCTAGGCAGAGACCTAAAAAGCAGAATCACTGCTTTGCTGACAGAGGTCCATGTAGTCAAAGCTATGGTTTTTCCAGTAGTCATGTGTGGATGTCCCAAGTGGGACCATAAAGAAGGCTGAGCACTAAAGAATTGATGCTTTTGCATTAAGGTGCTGGAGAAGACTCTTGAGAGTCCCCTGGAGAGCAAGGAGATCAAACCAGTCAATCCTAAAGGAAATCAACTCTGTACTTTGACCACCTGATGTGAAGAGCCTACTCACTCGAAAAGACCATGATGCTAGAAAGACTGAGGTAGGAAGAGAAGGAGATGATAGAGAATGAGATGGTTGGATGGCATCACTGATTCAATGGACATGAGTTTGAGCAAACTCTAGGTGAAAGTGAAGGACTGGGAAGCCTGGTGTACTGCTATCTATGGGGTCGCAATGAGTTGGACACAAGTTAGTGGCTGAACAGCAACAGCAACATAGCAGTGATTGACTTCCTTCTGTTGAAAAAACTATAAACTTGGCAGAGATAAAATGGGAAACTTGTAAATAAAAAGCCTGCATTATATTTTTAAAGGATTTCAGGCAATGTCATATAACCCTCAAACTTTTCCATCTGCAAAATGTCTCACTAATTTCCAGAGTGGACATGGTAACTCCAGATGATTTACAGACAATTTTAGCCTCTTTTCAGCATGCATGTTGATAAGACATGCATGTATGCATGCATGCTCAGTCATGTCTGACTTTTTCCAACCCCATGGACTGTAGCCCGCCTGGCTCCTCTGTCCACGGAATTCTCCAGGCAAGAATACTGGAGTGGGGTGCCATTTCCTTATCTAGGGATCTTCCCAACCCAAGGATCACACTCATGTCTCTTGCATCTCCTGCACTGGCAAGCAGATTCTTTACCAACTGCACCACCTTGACAAAGACCCATTTGCCAGACCTTCCTTAGATAAGGCATAAGGTTCCACTGGGGTCTAGAGCAGGGTTTCTCAGCCACAGCACTACTGATATCTAAAGGTAATCTTTTGTATAGTGATGGAATGGAGGGTTGTCCTATGCATCCAGATATAAATAGCACCCATACCCAAATTAGGACTACTCAAAATATCTGTTTTTTCACTATTAAGAATGATGTTTGCTGCTACTTTGCCACATATGGCCTTCATTATGTTGAGGCAGATTATTTTATGCACATTTTCTGGAGAGTTATTATAAACTGGTATTGAATTTTGTTAAAAGCTTTCTCTGCATCTATTAAGATGATTATATGATTTTTATTCTTCAATTTGTTATTATGTATATCACGTTGATTGATTTGTATTTACTGAAGAATCCTTGAATTCCTGGGATAAATTCCAATTGATCATGATATATATGATCCTTTTAATGGAGTTTTTGGATTCTGTTTTTTGTTGAGGATTTTTGCATCTATGTTCACTAGTGATACTGGTCTTTAACTTTAAAGAAAAACTGAAAGCATTTCCTTTAAGACTATAAACAAGAGAAGGATGTCCACTCTAACCACTACTATTCAACACACTTTTGGCAGTCCCAGCCATGACAATTTGAGAAGAAAAGCAACTAAAAGAAACCCAAATTAGAAAAGAAGTAAAACCATCATTGTCTGCAGATGATATGATACTATGCATAGAAAATCCTAAAGATGCCACCAGAAAACTATTAGAAGTAATCAGTGAATCTGGCAGAACTGTAGGATACAAAATTAACGCACAAGGATGTCCCTGGTGGCAGAGTGATTAAGGACCCACCTTGCAATCCAGGGGATGCTGGTTCAAACCTTGGTCAGGAAACTAAGATCCCACATGATGAGGGACAAGTAAGCCCATGCACTGCAACAACTGAGCCAGAAGCCAGGACTAGAGAGTCCCCACACCCCAACAAAGGACCCCGCGTGAGGCAATGAAGGCCCCATGTGCCACAACTGAGACCCAATGCAGCCACATAAATATTTATAAAAAGAAAATTAATGTTGAACAAACTATAAACAGAAATCTGTTCCATTTCTTTAACTTCGAAAGGTTAGAGAGAAATCATGGTAACAATCCCATTTGCCATTGCAACAAAAAGAATAAAATATGCAGGAATAAAACTACATAAGGAGGCAAAAGACTTGTATGCAGAAAACTATAATATACTGATGAAAGAAACTGAAGCTGACACAAAGAGATGGAGAGATATACCATGTTCACGGACTAGAAGAATATTGTGAAAATGACTGTACTACTCAAAGCCATAGAAAGGGAAAGACTAGAGATCTCTTCAAGAAAATTAGAGAATCCAAGGGAACATTTCATGCAAAGATGGGCTCGATAAGGGACAGAAATGGTAGAAACCTAACAGAAGCAGAAGATATTAAGAAGAGGTGGCAAGAATACACAGAAGAACTGTACAAAAAAGATCTTTATGACCCAGATAATCACAATGGTGTGATCACTCACCTAGAACCAGACATTCTGGAATGTGAAGTCAAGTAGGTCTTAGGAAGCATCACTACAAACAAAGCTAGTGGAGGTGATGGAATTCCAGTGAAGCTGTTTCAAATCCTGAAAGATGATGCTGTGAAAGTGCTGCACTCAATATGCCAGCACATTTGGAAAACTCAGCAGTGGCCACAGGACTGGAAAAGGTCAGTTTTCATTCCAATCCCAAAGAAAGGCAATGCCAAAGAATGCTCAAACTATCACACACATGTACTTATTTCACACACTAGCAGAGCAATGCTCAATATTCTCCAAGCCAGGTGTCAGCAATAGCAAACCATGAACTTCCAGATGTTCAAGCTGGTTTTAGAAAAGGCAGAGAAACCAGAGATCAAATTGCCATTATTCACTGGTTCACCGAAAAAATAAGAGAGTTCCAGAAAAACATCTATTTCTGCTTTATTAACTATGCCAAAGCCTTTGACTGTGTGGATCACAATATTTCAAGAGATGGGAACACCAGACCACCTGACCTGTCTCTTGAGAAATCTGTATGCAGGTCAAGAAGCAACAGTTAGAACTGGACATGGAACAACAGACTGGTTCCAAATAGGAAAAGGAGTATGTCAAGGCTGTATATTGTCACCTTGCTTATTTAACTTATATACAGAGTACGTCATGAGAAACGCTGGGCTGGAAGAAGCACAAGCTGGAATCAAGATTGCTGAGAGAAATATCAATAACCACAGATATGCAGATGATACCACCCTTATGGCAGAAAGTAAAGAAGAACTAAAGAGCCTCTAGATGAAAGTGAAAGAGGAGAATGAAAAAGTTGGCTTAAAGCTCAACATTCAGAAAACGAAGATCATGGCATCTGGTCCCATCACTTCATGGCAAATAGATGGGGAAACGGTGGACATAGTTGCTGACTTTACTTTTTTGGGCTCCAAAATCACTGCAGATGGTGATTGTAGCCATGAAATTAAGATGCTTACTCCTTGGAAGGAAAGTTATGGCCAACCCAGGCAGCATATTAAGAAGCAGAGACATTCTTTTGCCAACAAAGGTCCATCTAGTCAAGGCTATAGTTTTTCCAGTGGTCATGTATGGATGTGAGAGTTGGACTATAATGAAAGCTGAGTGCCGAAGAACTGATGTTTTTGAACTGTGATGTTGGAGAAGACTCTTGAGAGTGCCTTAGACTGCAAGGAGATCCAACCAGTCCATTCTAAATGAGATCAGTCTTGGGTGTTCATTGGAAGGACTAATGGTGAAGCTGAAACTCCAATACTTTGGCCACCTTATATGAAGAACTGGCTCATTTGAAAGGACCCTGATACTAGGAAAGATTGAAGGTGGGAGGAAAAGGGGATGACAAATGATGAGATGGTTGGGTGGCATCACCAACTCAACAGACATGAGTTTGGGTGACCTCTGAGAGTTGGTGATGGATAGTGGCATGCTATAGTCCATGGGGTTGCACATAGTTGGACATAACTGAGCTACTGAACAGACTGACCGACACAACTAACTGACCCAAAGCAATCTACATATACAGTGAAATTCCTATCAATGGTATTCCTATCAAGTTACCAATGGTATTTTTTGCAGAGTTGAAACAAATTTTTAAAAATAATTTGTATGGAAACACAAGTGACCCTGAAGAGCCAAAGAAATCTTGAGAAAGAAAAATAAAGTTAGAAGAACCAGGCTCCCTGACTTCAGATTATACTACAAAGCTACAGTAATTAAGACAGCATGGTACTGACCAAAAAAAAAAAAAACAACACAAAAAACAAAACAGAAACATAGATCAATAGACGAGGAAAGAAAGCCCAGAGATAAACCCACATGCCTATGATTACCTAATCTATGACAAAGGAAGCAAGAATATACAATGGAGAAAAGACAGCCTCTTCAAGAAATGGTGCCTGCAAAACTGGACCGCTACACATTAAAAAAAAATGAAATTAGAACACTCTTTAATATTATACGCAAAAACAAACTTAAAATGGATTAAAGACCTAAACATAAGGATGGATAGTATAAAACTCTTAGAGAAAAAAACAGAAGGAATACTCTTTGATACAACACAAAAAACAAAACAGAAACATAGATCAATAGACGAGGAAAGAAAGCCCAGAGATAAACCCACATGCCTATGATTACCTAATCTATGACAAAGGAAGCAAGAATATACAATGGAGAAAAGACAGCCTCTTCAAGAAACGGTGCCTGCAAAACTGGACCGCTACACATTAAAAAAAAATGAAATTAGAACACTCTTTAATATTATACGCAAAAACAAACTTAAAATGGATTAAAGACCTAAACATAAGGATGGATAGTATAAAACTCTTAGAGAAAAAAACAGAAGGAATACTCTTTGACATAAATCACAGCAAGATCTTTCTGACTCACTTCCTAGAGTTAAGAATGGAGAAGGCAATGGCACCCCACTCCAAGTACTCTTGCCTGGAAAATCCCATGGACAAAGGAGCCTGATGGGCTGCAGTCCATGGGGTCACTGAGGGTTAGACACGACTGAGTGACTTCCCTTTCACTTTTCCCCTTCATGCATTGGAGAAGGAAATGGTAACCCACTCCAGTGTTCTTGCTTGGAGAATCCCAGGAACGGGGGAGCCTGGTGGGCTGCCATCTATGGGGTCGCACAGAGTCGGACACGACTGAAGCAATTTAGCAGCAGAGTTAAGAAAATAAAAACAAAAATAAATGGGACCTAGCAAAACTTCACAGAGAAGGCAAGGGCACCCCACTCCAGTACTCTTGCCTGGCAAATCCCATGGACAGAAGTGCATGGTAGGCTGCAGTCCATGGGGTCGCTAAGACTTGGACATGACTGAGCAACTTCACTTTCACTTTTCACTTTCATGCATTGGAGAAGGAAATGGCAACACACTCCAGTATTCTTGCAAGGAGAATCCTGGTTGCCTGCTGTCTATGGGGTCACACAGAGTCAGATATGACTGAAGTGACTTAACAGCAACAGCAAAACTTCAAAGCTTTTAAACAGCAAAAGAAACCACAAACAAGATAAAAGACAACCCTCAGAATGGTAGAAAATATTTGCAAATGAAGCAACTAACAAGGATCAATCTCCAAAATATACAAACAGCTCATGCAGCGCAACATCAAGAAATCAAACAACCCAATAAAAAAAATGGATAGAAGATCTAAATAAACATTTCTCCAAAGACATACAAATGGCCAACAAATGCATCAAAAGATGTTCAACATCACTAATTATTAGAGAAATGCAAATCAAAACTACAGTAAGTTTTTTACCTCACACTAGTCAGAATAGCTTTCATAAAGAAACCTACAAACAATAAATGTTGGAAAGGGTGTGAATAAAAAGCAATCCCCTACACTGGTGTTGGAAATGTAAACTGGAACAGTTATTATGGAGAAAAGTATGGAGGTTCCTTATAAAACTACAAACACAACTAGTATATGACCCAGTAATTCTATCCCTGAGCATATATCCTGAGAAAATCACAATTCAGAAAGACACATATACCCCAATGTTCATTTACAATAGTCAGGAGATAGAAGCAACCTAAATGTCCATCAATAGAGGATTGGACAAAGAAGATATAGCACATATATACAACAGACTATTACTCAGCGATTAAAAATTAAACTGTGCCATCTGCAGAGACACAGATGGACCTAGAGTCTATCGTACAGAGTGAAGTAAGTAAGAAAGAGAAAAACAAATATCATGTATTAATACATATATTTGGAATCTGGGAAAATGGTACAGATGAACCTATTTTCAAAGCAGAAATACAAACACAGATGTAGAGAGCAAACATAATATTAATCAGCTATATTCTAAGATGAAACAGAAATTAAAAAAAAAAAAGATCCCTGGATTTTGCCAACACCAAATTTATCTTGAGTGGCAAAATCACAGAAGCACTATACAAGAGAGTGCTTTTGAAACTATCCATAGTCGAAGATTGTATTTTTCTCATGTTGCTTATGACTGATACTTTTCTAAAACACATTTTAATTACTGAAATAAAATTATCATGCAGTTAGATGTGCAACAATGTCAAAATGCTATAAAAGTTCTAGACACTTCCTCACAATTTTCATAGTTATCACAGATTAGAAACAAAGAGTTTATGGGCTGGAACTATTTTTTTCAGCCACACTTTGAATAACACTAGTGTAGAATGAAAATATATGATCATAAGATGTCCATGATTTCATTTTATCAGCCAGGTGTTCAATTTCTAAAATATAATTATACCTAACCCTTGAAGTAAACATCATTTTAACATTACTTGGAATATAAACATTCCAAGCTTCATGGCTGCAGGTGGTGAGGAGATTATAAATGGAGAAAGAAAGATTTGTTTGAAGCTGGACGAGGGTACATGGAGCTGCATTATCCTATTCTCTCTGCTTCTGCAGGTTTGAAATTTTCTTCATAAAAATTTAAAAGGGTTTTTTTTTGTTGTTGTTTTTATGTTATTTTAAAACTTAAAAATTACCATTCTTCTTGAAAGATTGTCTTTTTTTTAAGAGGGACCACTTTTGACATCAGGAAGATGAACTGGGTAAAAATTGGCCCCCTCAAAAGTCAGAAACCCTGTCTCAGAGACAGCTTCTCAGAGACGACCCAGTGCTCCCCTGACTACCCGCACATCAGCCACAAGACACGGTCTTGCCAGCAGCAGAGTCCGAAACCCAGCTCTGTTCTCCCAGCCCCGCACACCCAGCTTGTTTGCTCAGATATGTGTCCAGAGCAGGAAGCGTCCTGTGCTCCTACAGACCAGGGCCATCTATGTACCTGGGTCAGCATCTGGACCTCACATGGGATTCCACGTGCCAGACCCTCCGAAGAACAGAAAGCCTCAGGAGCGCCCTGCAGAGCCCTGACTGCGACCAGAGGTCAGCCGGGACGCGCGCTTCTCAGCGTGGCAGACACTGGGACCACACACTGAAATTTCCAGACTGTTCATAGGAGCCATCTGATTCTCAGTAACAACCAGCTCTGTGACCAGAAGGTGACAGCTTGGTTCTATAAAACATCTAAGTTGCAACTGAACTGCAGGTGGAATTTTGAGGCAGGTTGGTGAGGGCGGCCCCGCAGGTTATATTACACAGGACAGAGGGACAAGGCGGGCCCGCCGGACAGCAGGCCATGTATCCCCCCGTTCCTCCTAACCGCCTCGTTTCTGAGCATGCATGGGCCACCAGCTGCACACAATCAACACGCTCCCAGGTTCCCACTAATGAGCAGTCTTGCCTAGAAAACTTCTTTTACAGATGTTTATAGCTTTTATGGCTTTTTAGTCACCATCTTATTTTAATAGCTAGTGTGATCTTTCAACATGTGACAAAACATACCCATAGCCTAGTAAACAATGCTCCTAAAAACTGTAACTCTTAGGGAAGCCTGAAGAAAGCCAGGAGAATGTTTAGAGCAGGTTTCTGCACCACACCTCCATAAGTGATCTTGCATTGTAGCTAATGGAAAACACAGTTTCTGGAAACTAGGAAAATATATTGCACAATTCACATACAGAAAATTTAAAATGTGTACAGTAAACAGCACATAATTTTTATACCGAAGTGTTGTATATAGACTTTAAAAAGCAACAAGGAAGCACTTCATGGCTTTTTAATTCCTCCACTCTGGAGGCCTATAGAATAATGTGTGGAAGAGGTGACAAAGAGCTGGCCTGGCATAAAGCAAGCCAAGAACTGCCTGAACTAGCTCACGAACCATGTTTTCTAGCCACCACAGGGGTCACTCAACCTGGTCCACTTGAGACAATCAGATAAGCCAAGGGAACTAGCGTTTCCTTCACACCTTCACTCTTGTAATCTCTAGCCTAGAGGATTTCATAACTGCCTGCATATTCAAATCATGTGAGAATTTTTTCTAACATACTGATGATGGGTCTCACCCCAGAGAGAATGATTTAACTGGTCTTGAGTGGGACCAGGCATTGGTGCTTTTTAAAAGCTCTTAAGGTACTTCTAATGTCAGCCAGCAGTGAAAACTTCTGATCTGGCCCTCCATCCTCTCAAGTAATAATTATTATCATAATAATTACAACAGCAGCAATAACTTCTGTGTCCCCTTCTATTACTTATGCTTTACCACAAGGACACTTGGTCATGCTAATAGACAGCCTACTTTGTGGTTGGCAAAGTGCTAGCAACTTTAGAGGAGGATTTTCTCCCCATTTAATTGTTAAGCAATGCTGCAAACTCGGTATGGTTATTCTCATATGCAGAAATATTAATTTAAAATATGACCAAGGTTTACACACTAGGACAGAGAGTGCAGAACTCAAAATAAGCCCCTATTCCTCCAGGGCTGGGGTCTGTGGTGACCTTGTGGCCCCCTCTCCCCATAGCCCTCCTCCCATGATCAGACTCACAACAGATAACTGAGAGCTCAGCCAAGAGTGGGAAAATGCATCAGGCGCAGCCTTGGCCTGGATCCAGCCTGCCCTGTAATCACCCAGGGAGCTTCAAAACCTGTGCATGCTGGTGACTCATCCCCCAGGGAGTACGACTGCACTGGGCTGAGATCTGGGGTTCAGTATTTTCAAAGGATCCCCAGGAGGTTCTCATATGCAGACCCATTGGGAACTGCTGCTGCTGCTAAGTTGCTTCAGTCGTGTCCAACTCTGTGCGACCCCATAGACAGCAGCCTACCAGGCTCCCCCATCCCTGGGATTCTCCAGGCAAGAACACTAGAGTGGGTTGCCATTTCCTTCTCCAATGCATGAAAGGAAAAGGTGAAAGTGAAGTCACTCAGTCGTATCCGACTCTTAGCGACCCCATGGACTGCAGCCTTCCAGGCTCCTCCATCCATGAGATTTCCAGGCAAGAGGCTAGAGTGGGGAGCCATTGCCTTCTCCGGTGGGAACTGCTAGGCTAAGCCCATGAATGCAACTCCATTTCCTTTGGATAGGTTTAGACTGGAGCACATGTCATGCTGGCGGTTACTGAAGAGAAAGTGAATCTGCAGGGGATTCAGAAGAAGGCCCCTTCTGTCTGAGGCCTCTGAGTGTGGAGGAGGTGCCTAAGGAGCCAGCTGAGGACAGCAGGAGAGATGGGAGGCCCTGGGCTATGAAAGACCCTGCTGAGCCCCCGCATGAACCAATCTCAGGTTGGCCTGACCTCTGCAAGTCTTGTCATGGGACTTAATAAACATCACATTTTAAGCCCTTTTAATTTAGGCTTTTGGTTACGTAGGTAAGAAATCATTCTGCCTTCAATTAATAAATTTCTCAATCATCACATCATATTCCAACATCCCTATTCCAGTGACACAGAATACGTCACGCTCACACTGAAGCATAACGCTATATGACAATGAACAAGAAACCTAAGTCAGTGCCTGGCTATCAGAAGTGATACCGTACAACACAGTCTGAGACCCCAGCTCTGAAAATGGAAGGGAGTCTTCTTTTGGACAGCAGTGTTTTTCTCATACACATGGAGTTCAAAAGGAGCTGAAAACATATTTGCTGATAAAAATTCTGAGAATAATATGAGATCTGTGCACTGTAAAGAATTTTCTTTGTAATTTTTGGAAGAAAAGGAATACTGGTTAAGTGAAAGAGAATTATTTAAATTTTCTAAAGGGAAACTATTTCCCTGCATAATAACTGTTTCATTTTTTATCCTCAAAAATCATACAAAAGACGACTGATCATATGAAAAGGAAAATTTTATAATGAGGAAAAAATTATGCTCATCACCTTTAAACTTCAAGTTTAAATGCAAATCAATGAAAACATAAAGAAAAGATAACAGAAGGAAAATAAATATGATCTAAAATATAAATACTGTGTTCAAGGCAAAAATGCTGAATTTCAAATAACAACTTAAATAGAAGCCAATCAGGAGAACAAATCGTCAGAGCTCTGAGGTCACAACTCTGACAGGTTGTGATGCACCTGCCTTCCTCTTGTCACACACTGTCTTCAACAGTGTGTTTGTGGTATCCCCAAAATCTGCTACTGAAAATCAAAATAAGTCTTAGAATTTTCAGACAGCCTAATGTTATTTCTGCATGTTCCAGGGAGCTTCATGTACCAATGGAATCTTCCTAAGAAATGTACAGCCTTAGCCACAGTAATCC